>JBBPLR010000947.1:0-11358 GCA_038089915.1 Sutorius australiensis
TGATCTTATCTTCGAGATAAGATAATAGACTTAGTGACTGGAATGTGCTTGCACATCTAAGTGGCACTAGAAGTCTAGGAACTTGAGTAAGGCATCAAGCCTTCTGTAGAGCGTCTAGCTCTTGCTTAGGGGTGTCTAACCCGAGTATAGGGGCTTTAGAATGGCACTAAAATTGTCCTGTAACAAGCGTGGCTGACTCTGAACTTTGTTTGAATCCCAAATGAAGAGGTGGCAATAAACGTACCAGGGTTATGCTTACTTCTCACTATCACTTTCCTGATGACCGACGACTTCAGCGTCTGCGATACGCAAGCTACCAGTACCTCCAAAGCACATGTTATACCTTCATCTAAAAAGGGATCAGACGACATCTTCCACCTTGCACCCTTTCCTCGCCTGCACAACAATACCATCACCCAAATATATGCGGCAGTAAACCGTCCCAGTCTCCCTGACTCCAGTGCTTCCTCTGATGGGCTCGAGGAAAATTTTGACAGTGATAGTGAGGATGGAATGTTGGATGCGGACTTGCAGGTAAGCGGGCTCCTTCCACTGGCCGCAATTCCTACCATACAAGCTTTGCTCCAAATCACAGGAATCAGACATTGTAGTACCTCCTCTGAACAACTCGGCAGAAGCTTATCTCTTACTCGAAGCCGCACACACTGATCGACAAGTATGACTTACACGAAAGAACCTCACCCTTCAGATTATCCATCGCAATACACTAACCCTTCAATATAATCACCTTATGCTAGAGAAAGCACAGGAGGACCTGCACACAGCAGATCATCTGGTTGGGCATGTACGCTTTGTGATTCGAAAGAGTGGTATTCTCATTGCACTCGAGTATGCAATGCGTGAGGACCACTCCATCCACATGCCGTCATCCATTTACAGTGAGAAATGTTTTCAGTCTATTAAGTTTTTCGATTCACCAGGCTCTTGACAGATGTACATACAAGTTCCGAGTCTCATGTAGCCTCTCCCATCTTGGATGTAAAATTAGACTAGCGCGTGGTACATGAAGGGTATGTTACACATGTACTAGACAGCGTAGAAGCGACTCGGACTCGGAGGGTAATATAAGTCGATCGAAGTCGACTGTGCACGCTATGGCCAGACCCGCTGCGCGAGCTGTGATTTACTACACCGTACATATTCGAGCCCCGAGTTGGATGCAACTTGATCTACTACGCTGTTTACAAGAATATAATGATGCGAAGATAGTATGTACATAAAAATTTGCAGGAGCTCCTAGACTGTGACGGAACTAGACAGAGCTGTGCAGGTCTAGATGTCGGCAAGAGCCTGGGATCTCGGCTAACCCTAAGGGCTGGTTTACTGATGTCGCATGCCTTTGCACTGGCTGCTTATCTACTGGTTCCAAAGTTCCTTGGTGTCTCTTCTGCAGTTCAATTGGTCCTATCCGCACGTGTATATCATTTCGCAATTTCCATTGTCATGCAAAATCTGAAGATTGTGGAACGCACTGGTGAAGTTATGTCTGATCCAGAGGGCAATCTCCGAGTCGTCCACACCCCACTTGTTGCTTGGATCGCAGACTATCCAGAGCAGCTTTTAATCGCTGGTATATTGGCCAAGAGCTCTCCTATCTCCACTGCCAGTGCCAAACAGTTTGGCGACCCAGAACCCTCTCCCCCTTGACTTCAGCAGTCGACACTGGATACCATTCGGGATGTGTGTAGAACGTGTGATCTGTGCGACATCGCTGCATTCCACAAAGTTTGCCTTCGCCTCTGTCTCAATGGCATTGTTGAGCTGTTTTGGGCCAACTGGGGTGACGCCTGCCCATCGTCTTTCCTCACACCCAATGCACTTCACCAATGGCATAAGTTTTTTTTTGACCACTGTGTACAGTGGGCAATAAATATCATGGGAAGCGCTGAACTGGACCGATGTCTCTCCATACTCCAACCACAGATTGGTGTACGTCGATGGCCAAATGGTATCACAACTCTAAAGCAAACCGGGGGGAAAGATCATCAGGATCTGGAAAAATTGCTTCCAGTTGTCACAGCAGGGGCTGTTGACATCAATGTCCTCTGTGCACTTCGTTCCATTACAGAATTCATTTTCCTGGCCCAACGTGCATTCCACTACGAAGAAACATTACACTCCCTTAGGTAGGCCCTGTGAGAATTCCATCATTTTAAGTCAAGTATAATCAATGCAGGAGGCCAATGGGGCAAAAATGGTCCTCTTAACCATTTCCAAATTCCGAAGCTGGAGCTTGCTCAACACATTGAATGGAGCACACATACGATGGGCGCTCCATACCAGTGGACAAGTGATATCACCGAGCGGTGTCATATCACACTCGTCAAGATCCCTTACCATCACACCAACCATCGGGACTTTCATGAACAGTGTTGTCGCTTTCTCGACCATGAGGAGAAAAAACGATCCTTTCGCCTTTTCACCAACCTCAAAATGGCCTACATTACTGTGGCTGACGAGTTGAGCCGCAAGGAACAGGAGATACAACTCAATAACCCTGGATTGTCATGGAATCAATATGACGTGTGGCCCTCCACAAATTTGCAATCGCTTTTCGAGAATGCACATTCCCATATCTCCCCTGACAACAAGTGTGCATGCCTCGTCACCCTCCGCCCCCACTTTCCCAACCTCTCTGCCAATGAAATGTCTGGATGCCTCGGAATCAGTGATCTACGCCCTGCGTTGGGTGACTTCTTCTCTTCTAGCTCGTATACACGCCGAAATGGTCATCATGTTGCTTCATCGAACTGTCTCCTTCCTTTCTCTTCAGTCGATGCATGGAACAAGTTTCGAGTTCAACTGCGCTCAGTACAAAATCCCCTCATCGTCTCACCGCCTCAAACAGTTCAAGCTGAGCCTCCCAGTGCATTGTTGCCTTTCAGCTGTGCAAACACAGTCCTCCTTGCTCACGAGAGTGGTGACTTGCTATCACCCAATGCAGATGAGCATATGTGTCAAACAACTTCCTTCATCCGTTCTTACAGATTTCTAGGCTATGTTGTGGCCCAAGTGTGCAGAATATTACGGCCCATCACCAGTCCACCTTCTCCGCTTCTGTTGTATGTACAATTCTTCAGTTTCTCCAATGCTCACTTTGTGGTTGTGGACGGCATTTGTGTTGCTGCTCCTGTTCCAGACCTGGAAATGTTCCTTGTGCAACACTGAATTCGGAGCAATGGTCAATTTTTGGGTGATATCGTCCACCTGGATTAGTGTTGCCGCAGCTCGGCCTTTTTGCTGGCTTGAGTCATAGCCGAGCCGGCAGCTGTCATATGCCGAGCCGAGTTGGTGGCTATGCTTACTCTGGCTCCGAATTACCGACTCAAGTCAGCCCGGTCGACTTGAGTCAGCTCAAGCTGCTATGTAAATGGAATGGCATTGGTGTTAGGAAGAAAGGAACAGTACAGTGTGCACATGTAACGATAGAGTACTAGGCCGTGTCATCCCCGTCTGCCTCCTCATCAGCAATGATACCTATTACATGGTTGATGCTAAGGCGCAGTCCATCTTGGCTAACATTCTCATTGATGATTGTTGCAAGGATGTCGTCATCGTCGTCGTCGATGGTCAACTGCGCTGGCTGAGCTACCCAACCTTCTGTGAAATTCAATTGTTCTTTCTTGAGGAAAAACTTGAGCATTTGCAACACTTCTATTAGAACCGGACTGAGTTGGTTGTGATGCTTTGTCATCATTTCACTGCCAGACAAGAAGACACGTTCGCATGGAACTGCCGATGCTTGGATTGGCAGGTAATCCATAGCGATCCAGTAGAGGGTTGGGTAGGTGGTGTGAGAAACCTAGGAAGAGTGTGAATAAGTAGCGGTATACAACGAATTAAGATGTGTCGACCCATTGATGTGAACTTACCGCCCAAAAGGAAAATGGGTCCATCCCCTCCGGAGAGCAGGGTGCCGTCGTATACGACATGAATTCTTGTTCAACTGTTTGTGCAGTGGTTTGGGCTTGGTGCACATGCATTGTCAGAAGTCCGTATCACGAGGCAAGGGACCTCGGCGCAGGAGCGGCAAGGCTGTGGATGGTGGAACCTTGTGTTGGACGTGGCTTGCTTGGTGCTTTGCTCCTCTGTGCTTGAAAATCGTTCATCTAGACCAGATGTCAGAAGGAGTAATGTTGGACGATAACAAACTCACCAGTTTGAAAATCGCCTTCTTTATCTTAGCCCCCTCGTCATATGACCAGTTCTTTTCGATCCAACTCAGGCGAACTGCAGGGTCAACCACTGTGCATTGTCAGTAATGAAGTGTCATGGGGTTGTGACCTTACATACACATAGCAATCCCATACACGTTCATCTTGCCCATGCGATCATAGTACATTCTTGCGGTATTAAGGCCGATATCAATAAACGGTGCACAGCGGGGCATGGATTCTTTGAGATGATCCCATTGAGCAATGAGCGCCTCGAATGATGGTACAGCGAAGGAGAGGAGAGGGAGGCTTTCACTTGACATCAGCTGTTGTGTGGCATGAGGGATCTGGGTCGATCGAGGCCATTAGATACACGAGTCAGAATCAATAACATCTTACCTCAAGGACAATTTCCAGATCCTCCAGCACACACCAATCCATTTCATCAAAAGCGTGATCATGTATGTCATGGTGTGTTGGCACACTGAAGAAGTAGTTGACCCCCTATGATAGAAGCAAGTCATTAACTATTTTGGTACTTGTTTTGGATTGAGGGCATACCTGTTTGAGGATGCGAAGCCAGTTGATCATAAGATAAATGGAGTCCCAGCGCAACTTCACGTCTCTCACAAGCTCGAGCGAAGGAAGCATCATGCGATTGCCGTCCTCATCTGTGAACCAACCCATTTGATTACCAGTAGTGATGGTATTGTCAAATGCCTCACGACGGAGGCTAGAGGCGTGCACAATGCGGACAATGTCACAGCCAAGTGATACTGGGTCCTGTCGAAGTGCGTTAATATAACTTTCTTTGTCTATGGCAATAGTTGGGTCGAGCAGATCAACCCAGGTGGCACTGACTGCCGAGAAGTCAACATCCGTGTACTGCTTGACAATATCTCTGGAGCAAATGTTGAGGATGTGCAGGAAGCACATAATCCACTTATCGACCAGGTCAAACTTGATGCCACGCAGCACGAGCAGTGATGATAGCTCTCGCATCCCTGAGTCATTATTTTTGGCGTTATCGAGGGTGAAATGACCAACCTGTTGAGCGAATGTTGGGTCTAAAAATCAGTAGGAAAGGTAAATACGCACTTTCTGGGTAACCTCCACATGATCTAAGAGGTGTAAGATCGTCTTCACGACGTTTGTCCCTGTGTGACTTCCGGGGAAATGATGGAATGTGATTAGTGCAGCCTTCATCTTGAGCAAACCTGGTTGGTCACCCTTTGCGACCCAGTGCGCCATCAAGGCCAGGTATGGCCGGGAATTCTTGTCCATCCAAATATCACCCGTGAATGAAATTTTCCCTTCAGACTTCTGTTGCGAGGGTTAGTAAAAAGACATAAGAACCAAACAATTGACATACGGCGAGATCAACTTTGAGGATGAGGAAATACTGCCTCCATGCATGAATGACAAGTTCATGCATCTTTGTTCGGCGTGGAATCTGATAATCCCGTAGGTCATGGCAGAGCAGCAGCAGCAGACGCCGGAACTCAGGGCATTCGATCACATTGATCGACTGTTTGGACGATTAGTGACATGAAGGTGTGGTCAATTCTGATGGTTACGATCACATACCTGATCATCCACCACAATGAACTGCATCAAATATTGATGGAATACTGGAAGTGTGTATGGAGGTAATCCGCTTTTTAGAGCATTTTGACCGTGTGGAAAAGATGAATCCTCTTGTTTGCCTCGACACAAAGATGGGAGTGATCGTATCGAGGTGTTTGGCACACTGAGGGCTTGGTGAAGCATATTGAAAGTATACCCAACATCGAAGGCCACCTTGACACTCTTGAGCCAGACATTCCATCAGCTCTTCTCAGCTTCCTCTAGGTAAACGTTGAGGTGGTACTTTTCAATGTGGACCCATTTGGATGTGTTCAAAGTTTTAGGACCATATGTGAATGACCGGTTGGGGGGGAATTGTGCTGGATTCTGATCCTTCATTTTTCTGAGAAGATTCATATCAGAACAGTCACATAGTATCGATTGGGTGACTTACTGGCATATAACACAAGAGGTCGATTCACCCTTGCGCTTTGGGAAGAAAAACATGACATCGGCAGACGATGCAGACTTCTGGGATGACTGCGTTGTCACAAGCAGGTCGGTAGTTGTGACTGCAGTCAAACGCAGATCGTTGACATAGAGGCTACCATGGGCCCTGGGAACCGACCACTCTTCACTTTCTTCATCACCACTGACATTATCAAGATCAAAGTTCTCTTCTAGTTCCTCAATATTCTGGTCGATGGGAGGGGCAGGTGGAGCTACAT
Organism: Sutorius australiensis; assembly: GCA_038089915.1. NCBI lineage: Eukaryota > Fungi > Basidiomycota > Agaricomycetes > Boletales > Boletaceae > Sutorius > Sutorius australiensis. Next base: position 6,470 of record JBBPLR010000947.1, read on the forward strand.
TAGCAGTGCTGGAAGCAGCAGAGGCCTCACGAAAGCAAGTAGGGAGGCGACAGGGGTGGGTATTCTGGTCGACAGGAGGGACAGGCAGAGCTATATCATCAGCAGTGCTGGGAGCAGCAGAGGCCTCACGAAGGCGAGTAGGGAGGCAACAGGGATGGTCAACAGGAGGGACAGGCAGAGCTATATCATCAGCAGTGCTGGGAGCAGCAGAGACCTCATGAAGGCAAGTAGGGAGGTGACGGGGGTGGTTGACAGGAGGGACAGGCCGAGCTATATCATCGGCAGTGCTGGGAGCAGCAGAGGCCTCACGAAACCGAGTAGGGAGGTGACGAGGGCAGGTGGGACGTGAACGACCTTGGGACTCAGGTGCAGACCTCGTGTCAGGTGGCTGTGGGACTGAAGATGGGTTGCGCTGAGCCATCGTTTTGGGGTTGCTGGCACTTTCTGGTAGAGGATTGTTAGCTTCTGGCAAGACATGTCACTAAAGGCCTTTTATAATTTAACTTGGACCTTTGCATGAGTTATGACCATTGAATGTTAGCACTTTGCAGAGATGTCAGTAATGTGTTACGACTTACCCTGGACTTGCTTGCCTGTTCCTTCTCGCTTGTTTTTCTTTCTCTTCACTGGACTTCTCCCTCCCAAAGCTATTCTCTCATATAGCTTCATGATCCGATCTCTCCACTTAGTTACCATCTGTGCTTCTTTCACAACGCCTTCTGCAGTCTTCATTTCCCCTTCATACTTCTTCCACACTGCCTTCCGCAGGCAGGGCCTTTCCATAGCCTTATCCACGATTGATTATTCATCCTCTCCTTATATAAACTAGCTAGGTCTGTCATGTAACTCTCAAGCTAGTTCTCCTTGAATTGTATCCTCTTCGCCTCAGCTTCACCACTCTGAAACCACCCTTCAAAGGGAAGATCTCTAAGTCAACCATCCATCCAAACCTTCACCGCAGTTGGAGGGGTATAAAGGCTAGCAACGCCTCACTAAAACCTTTGTCACAAACTCAAGGCTACACTTGACCCTACCCAGGCCAAGTGTAACATAATGGACATACCTTACTCAATGCAGAGCAGGACCAAATCTAAACCTCTTTATCAAATGATACAACTTATCGGATACATTCCATCGTAGCACACCAGTTACACAAAGCGAAATGAAAACATATGCAACATGCATGAAATACACAAGCCATATTACTTAGTTTTGTCGGACCCTCTTCAGACCATCTGCTGTCCCTTCGCTTGGCCCAACATCGGCACGAGAACGCTTTACACCACGGAACGACTTTGAATACCACTCTATGTACCGAAAATGGCTCATTGTCTTAATGGCCATCTTAATGTCCCTGTTGAATGAGTCCAGCGAGACTGGAAGCTCTGACATGTGCGAACGTAAGGTGGTGAGGTCGATAGAGGTGTCAGCAGTGTTGCAGTCAATTATTTCACATAATAGAAGTACTGATTCTTTCACCTGGTTGAGGCCCTTGAGCAGCATGGCCTCAATGTGCTCCTGGCCACTATTTCTGGGTGACATCTTAGCATGTCAGTACAGATATTCAGTTTAATCAGTTGGCGAACTCACGTATGATACATAATGATTGCCGGGTTCAATGTCGACATCCAGGTGATTGGAACCCGGGGCCTTGACCCACACATGGTAGGCGACTTCTTTGATTGAGCACCAGGTATGACCACTGACTACAAAAGGCTGAAAGGCTTCATCTGACCCAGCCATGGTGGAAGTGTTGCATGTTGAACCCTGATTTACGAATGGCAGATAGCCAAGTGGGCTCTCAGCCTGCGACAGCACCTTCCAGGCATTGCTCCCAGGCATCAGACTCTTGTATGTAGGATGTTCTGAAATCTTGATAAGGACTGCCATGCACACGGAGGGGTGGGCATTAGCTAGAATCCTGAGTTTGTCTAGGGCATCATCAAAGGTTTGGGTGAATGTGATTTGGCAGATGACGGGATAGATGGGGGCAATGAATCATCAGTCATAATGAACTCGAGTGTGACGTCCGGAATGATGATGTCATCATCAGCCTTGATCTCCTTGTTGTGATGAATCTGAGCAAGGATAAGATCATGTGGGTATGGCAACTGTATGCCCTGGCTTGTCAAAAGCCGATCGAGAGTCCGGATTGGACTTTCATGGATGTCTTGCAGCCATTTGACGACAAAGGTTTGCACTGTCGCGAAGTAAGAGAAGCTAGTCTATTTTAGTACAGTGCAGCGCTGGAACAGAAAGGAACTTACCATGGCTTTCCGAACAGCCTTGGGAACTGGGCAAGGGTCTGCCGCATAAGGCTAAATTGTTCATACAAAATGGAAAAAAGGGTCTGGAATGAAGTAGCAACGTGGGACAATGAAAGATTGTGACTATACGACTTACCAACAGCTGCAGGCCATCTTGGTAGCCTTTGTGCAGGTGGGCAAGGTGTTCTGTTGTACCTTCACATAACTCTGAGGATATTCCCCATTAGCATGAAATCCGATGCAGTCAAAAAAAAGTTACGGAGTTCATTGAGAGATATGATATCCAGCAGACTCGCTAGGAGGGTGATTGGATCCGAGTTGGTAGTCACATCAGTGGCATCTGTGACATGCGTAGTTGATAAGGTGACTCTGCCAGTGCTACCTTTCTCTGTTACCAGAGGCTTTGGTGCTGTGGCCAAAACAGAAGAACCAGTGCGGGGTTTTGACTGAGTGATCATAGGCGAGCTGCTGCGACCGCCAATGCTAATGGCAATGGATCTGCACGGGCTGGAATAGCCACCATGACCACATGTGACAAATGCCATGGTAGGTGGAGTGGGGCAGTCAGCAACTCTACTGCTGGTCAGTGGTAAAGGGGGAGTTGGAGGTGGCGAGGGGGAGACAGGCTGCGAACCTGAGCCTTCTCTCAGCATATTAAAGAGTGCCTGTCCATTTTATAAGGTGTTAGCACATATGAGGGAATGTTCACTGATGGCTGACTAAACGCTGTCAAACTGTTTTAAACAGCTGAAATGGAAGAGAAAACAAGGACGGACGTTGATGGTTACATATGAAAGGGATAGGTCCGATCATCACCCGTGGTAAGGCCGAAGGCTGAAACACCTTCAAATGGGTAGGCTTTTAAGCAGGCTCGTGGTCCCCAATTATCAGTCCTTTCCATCCAGCACTTGACACCACCAGCATTGCAATTGACATTCCAATTGGACCATCACAAGCACAAATCATTGACCCCTTCCCCCAATGAACTGTGAGCCTCAAGAAGAACAGGATATCCCTCACTGGATTGATGGTAGATACAGGATTGAGGGTCGTCTTGGATCGGGGTCGTTTGGTATGGTCATGACGTGTCTCGAGTTCAATTCTTTGTTGACTGAATGTTATAGCATCTGTTTACAAAGCGTGCAACATCATTAACCGCCACAACTATGCAATCAAATTAGAACAGTTTACCAGTCAAAATTCCTTGTCTGTGGAGAGGGAGGCTTGCATTCTCAAGAAATTGAGTGAGGGCACACTGGTCAGCATCCCATGTGTCCATTGGTTCAGTTGAGAAGCGAGTTTCAATGTTCTTGTGCTTGATCTCCTGGGTCCCTCAATGCAACACATAGTCGAACGGTGGGGCAAATTCAACAAGGTCACTGTTCAGTACATTGGTGCTCAGCTTGTGAGTATGAACTATTTTTGTAGGGACACAAGACTCAAGTTACTGAACGTGCGTCCATCAGTTGTCATGCCTCCAATATATTCATTCTTGCGGATACGTGCATTGCAACATACAACCTTAGAACATCCTCACAGGTGTCGACTCCCCCCCAACCATTTTCCTTGTAGATTTCAGAGTCTCCAAGACCTATCTCAACCAATTGATGGGTGGGCATGCATCATTCCGTTCGAAACGTCGCCTCACTGGGACCCTGGCTTTTGCTTCCATCAACAGCCATCTAGGAGGTGAACTCAGTCGCCGCGATGATCTCAAATCGCTCATCTACGTCCTCATGTACCTACTCTCCAGTTTTCTTCCTTGGCTGTGGAAGGGCCGCCAAAGAAACATCAAGTCATTGAAGGTGCTTGAGTACAAGCAGACGACTGCCATCGAGGAACTCTGTGAACAACACGACTTCCCAGAACTCACTCAGATACTCCTATACTCCCACGTGCTTTCCTTTGCAGACACCCCTGATTATGACTACATGTGTTCTCTGCTTCAAGTTACTGTTCCCTGGACTGTCGACAAAACTCAGTCAGACTCAATCATGGAGAAAGACCTTGGCAGCTATAGCTGTGCGAACTCTGATATTGGTGGGTCTGTGGGCACTACTGTGGTTACGCTCAGTCAACACCCTGTGCACACTCGTGCACGTCGTCGGATCTGTATGCCCCCCATGCAGGTGCCATTTACCCTGCCAACAAAAGCTGCCAAACTGACATCCATCTGAGGGACACTCTCTTCAATGCCCCATGCTGCGGTGAAGGAGGTCATGGTATACATTCTTTTTTTCAGCCGTTTTGCCATTGATGACAGCAATTTTAGGTATAGCCCACTTTTTCTAGTGTCAATTCGCACATCTAGACTGTCTGTACTATTAGTGGTATTCAAAATGGCTATTCTGAGGCTATGCCGGGGCTATTATAGGGCTATTATTGGAATTTAAAGTAGCCCTGTTTAAGTGATCAAATTGAAACTGCAACTGCGCCGAACCAATGGCAAGTACCGGGCCCAGATCCCACTGTGGCTGCGTGACAACTTATCACTTGGATTGAACAGAGTCGAAGTCTCAAGTCCAAAAATAAAATAGATTAAGTAGTAGCACATCAACCCGAGTGTCAGATAACCCCAAAGTACATCCCCCTCCATCATGCCTCATGTGTCACAAAGAAAAA
>JBBPLR010000948.1:0-11358 GCA_038089915.1 Sutorius australiensis
GTCGTATCTAACGATCTACTACTATATATAGACTAGGGGTATAACCCAGGGCGCAGGGTGGCTGTAGGGTAGAGGGTTCGTGACATAGCTGTAAGGCTGTGGAGCGGAGATTAATAGATAGGGTGAAATGGAAGCCATGGTGTGGAACACGCTGTGGCTGGAATGGAAGAGAAGCGTGCACAGCACGGAAATGAATGAGAAGTGAACCATGAGGCGAACTCTGTTCGTCTGGGTTTGAACTTTATAATATCGTACACATGACCAAACACTGGGGTGTGAGAATGTGGACTTCGAATTGTAGCACGTCGAGCGCTTAGTGGACGATGAGCGCTTAGTGGTCAATAGCCTTATGGAAGGGAACGTAGTGACTTAAGCATGGTTGTGAAGCCTGTAGATAGGGGCAAAAAGTATACCCCTGTAACAGGGGACATATGTCCCATCCAGGTTCTGCAGTGGTGGATGTGTTATTGATCTTGTCGAGAATGGGGATATCATCTGTGGAAATAAATGGAGAATTGACAAGGGTGGAGTCTAGTATGGAGGAGACAGTTGAGATAGAGTCTTCAACGTCTTCGATTCTGACAGAGGTCTGCATGGTTGGTGGTGGTATGAGTGGAGGATGAGTTGGGAGGAAATGCTGCGGGTGTTGGTTTTTATATGCATTGAGGTCGGACTTGGCATTTTTCAAGTTCCATTCTGGGACCCATGAGTCATCTTCTGCGGAGTAGCCTTTCCATCGGATCAGGAAGGAAAATCCGGCGGAGGTCCGTTTGTGTTTCAAAATGGTTTCTATTTCATATTCCTCTTCTCCTTGGATCAGATCAGGAGGCGGAGCAGGGAAGTTCTTTCCATGAATTTCATTTTCTGAATATGGAGATAGGAGTGAGGCATGGAACATGTTGTGGATTTTCCATGTTTTCGGAAGTCTGAGTTGGTATACCAGGGGAGATAGGACTTTTGTGATGGTAAAGGGTCCTTCGCGTTTAGCCGAGAATTTCGAATGAGTGTTTGATCGCTTTAGGTTCTTGGCCTCGAGCCATACTTTGGCTCCAAGTTTAAACAGGGTGAAGGGTTTGTGGTTCCACATGGCCATCTGTTGTCTGGCTAGATCGTGGGCTGCGAGAGCTTCCTTGTGGGCCTCCTTTAGGTTTTGGAGGTGTTTATCTAGAGCCGGTAGTTCGGATGTCGGGATTGTCTCCGGCAGGGCTGCGGGTTCATATCCCATCAGGAGGTAGAACGGGGATTTGCCAGTGACTGAGTGGGGTCTGTGGTTGTGGGTGAATTCTGCGTGGGTGATGTGTTTGGCCCATGATTGCGGGTTTGCTCCACAAAAGATTCTTAGGTAGGTTTCTACCTCTTGGTTGACTCTCTCTGTTTCTCCATCCGTTTGTGGATGGTAGGCGGTGGATAGAGAGAGGTCGTATTTCAGGAGTTTAGCCAGTTCTCGTGCAAAGGCTGATGCGAATTGGGGGCCTCTGTCGGATATGATATTGGAGTAGAGGCCGAATCGTCGGAACATGTTGTGGAAAAATAGTTCAGCAACTCCCTTGGTGGTCACAGTTTTTGTAGTGGGGCAAAGAACTACCCCCTTCATAAGGCCATGGTCTACCATGACCAGGAGAGAGTCAAAACCAGCGCTGGGGGGTAGGTCCATGATAAGATCGCATGAGATCTGTTGGAATGGGCGTTGTGCCATGGACCGGATGGGAGTGAGGGGTGGTGAGGTGGGATGTGTGTTTGTTTTGTTTTGTTGGCATGTGGCACAACTGGTGGTATATTGCCAGACATATGAGGCAAGTCCAGGCCAGTAAAATTGTTGCACTACTAGTTGGCGCGTTTTAAGGAAGCCGGGGTGTCCGGTGGACGGGTGATCGTGACATCGGTGTAGGATGGTGCGATGAAGGTTATCGTCCAGGGGGACGTAGACTCGGTCATGGTATGTAAGGACTCCATCGCGGTATTGCCAATCGGTGAGACAGGATTGGAGTGGTGTGGGGGTGTCACCTGTGAGGGCGGACATTGCTGTGAGGAATGTGGAGTCATTTCGTGATGCCGCCTTGATGTGTGGAGCTAGTCCTGTGTCGATAAGGTTGACAAAGAGTGAGTCAGGTAGTAATGTGACATCACGGTTGTCGTCGGTGGTGGATGTAAGGTGGTCAGGACGGTGTGAGAGAGCATCTGGGGCGGTGAGTTGTGTGCCCAGGGTGTGGGTGAGTTGGAGATCGAAATCTGCGAGGTCTAAGAGCCAGCATGCTTGTCGTCGATTGAGCTTATGAGGGGCTTTGAAGTATAGGAGGTTTTTGTGGTCGGTGAAGACCTTGACAGGGTGGCTGGCACCGTGAAGGTAGTGACGCCATGTTGCAAGCACACACATGATTGCAAGTAATTCGCGATCATAGACGTCATAGTTTCATTCTGTGTCCAAGAATGTCTGGGAGAGATATGCACAAGGTTTCCAGTCCCCATTAATATCTGGTTGAAGGAGGACGGCGCCAGACACTTGTCCTGATGTGTCCGTTGAGATTGCAAATGGTTTCACATGGTCGGGGATCATGAGGACAGGTTGTGTCATGAATGTGGTTTTGAGTTTCTCAAAACTTTTCTGGCATTCCGAGGTCCAGGCCCATGGATGATCCTTTTTTGTGAGGTCGAGAAGTGGGCGTGCCATATCAGAGAAGTGCAGGATAAATTTTCGATAGAAATTGGCAAAATCTAAGAAGGATCGGACATCTCGGATCTTGGTCGGCGTCGGCCATTCCTTGATCCCGTCTAGCTTGACTGGATCCATCGCAATGGATCCAGGTTTAATGATCATTCCTAGGTATTCCGTTTCGGAGGTGGTGAAGGAGCACTTTTCTAGTTTTAGGTGGAGATCTAGCTCCTCCATTTGTTGAAGAACCCGTTTTGTTCTTTCAGTATGGGTTTGGTCATCGGGCAAGAAGATTAGGAGGTCATCCATATATATGACAAGCCATCCTTCTGTGATCATGTCTCTGAATGAGTCGTTCATTAAACGTTGGAAGGTGGTGGGGGAGTTCATGAGTCCGAAGAACATCACGGTGGGTTCGAATAAGCCTTTATGGGTGATAAAGGCAGCTTTCCATTGGTGACCGTCCTTGATGCAGACATTATTGTATCCCCATCTAATGTCGAACTTGGTAAATTGATGGGCATCCTTGAGTTTATCGGTGAGGTCGGAGATGAGGGGTGGGGGGTACGCGTCACGGACAGTATGTTGGTTAAGGTATCGGTAGTCTTGGCATGGTCTTAGCTTCCCATCTTTCTTCTTGACAAAGAAGAATGGGGATGCTTGTGGTGAGTTGGATGGTCGGATCTTTCCCAATGCAAGGTTCTCTTTGAGAAAGTCCTCCATGGCTTTCTGTTCTTGGGGGTTCAATGGATAAACTTTGGCGATTTTTGGGGTAAACGCCTCATCAAGTTTGATGGCGTGGTCATATGGTCTAGACAGGGGTACATGGTCATTGGCTTCTTTGGAGAAGACCTTGGCAAATTGTTGATATTCTTTCGGGAGTTTGGTTTTTGGTTTCTTTGCTTCTGACTTGATGGTGAGTTCGGTAGCTGTGGTTGCTCCAACTCTGGCGCAAGGAATTATCCTGGATCCGACTGTGACTCGGTTCAGGTTGTAGTTCTGTACAGCAAGAGAGCTGTAAATTTTCGCTCTTGTGGGTTTGACTTCTTCTTCTGGGTCCGATCCTAGGTAAGAATAGAGGTGTTTGTCTCAGATGGGGTCGACATTGACGTGTCGATGGGTTCGTTGGTGTTCCAGGTGTTGATCGTGTCTTTTAGCATCGGCGGTGTGGAGGTAATAAAGATCTTTGGATTGATCCGAGGTCTCTTCGATAGACAGAGTGTGATGGGTCCAGTCTATCTGGGGGTTGGCTGTGGTAAGCCACGGGTGTCCGAGGATAACGTTTTTCTTTCCACAGTGGATGACATGGAACAGGGTTTTATGGGTTATCCCTTCGACGTTGACAAAGAGTGTGGCGGTGTATCATATAAGGCCTGCTTTGTTGACTGATTGGTCAATGTTTTGGACCTTCAGGGGTTTTCCTAGTTTCTGGAGAGGGTGTTTATGTCTCTTGGTGAAGTCTAGGTCAAGACAGGAGATTTCAGCGCCGCTATCGATGAGGGCGTGGGTATCGACAACTTTCAACGTGTGTGAGGGATCCAATAGTTGTATAGGAATCTGCAATGTATTGGTAGTAGGGGATACAATTACAGGAGCACACGTTGGGGAGGGGGAACATTGCGTCGGTGGATGTTCCCTATCTAAAAACCTGGTTTGAAGCTAACCATCCCCACATTGGCCTCTTCTTCATCATTACAGTCTATGAGGTCGGGGATTGGTTCCTTCTTGGTCGTTTGTGAAACAACCCAAAACCTAGGGGGCGTAGTAGCCCCTGAGTCGTTAATGAACTCCTAGCTAGATCCTGTGTCGGGTATCTACCGTCTAGGTAGAGGAATGGGACTTTGTGAGTCGAGGGCAGAATATGCCCGAGTGCTCACCTGAAGCTTTGGGGAAGACTTCAAGGTGAACTAGACTGGAGGACGTCCAGTGTAGTCGCCTTGCTTTATATACATCTACTCTATGTACACCCGTGTACGGTAGATCTAATAGATATACTAATAGTCCATATGATAAATAGTAAATTGAAGATATGGTCCAAGGGTTAATAAATAGGAATGGAAGAGGGTATAACATGCGTGCAACGCATGTAGAATGGAAGCATATACATAGCCATCGAGGCGATGTGGAATGGAAGTGAGTACATGCGCATAGCGCATGCGATCATGGTCAGAGGGCAATAGCCCCTGAGCATATGTGCGAGATTGGATCGCAGATCCAATCGTGAACTCTATAATAATGTAATCGAGTGTATACAATACCTCGTGTAGTGCGTATAATCGGTAGGACTAGCCTAAGCCGATAAGATAAGATCGCAGGACATAGTGACTGGATCGCATCGAGCGTTTAGTGGCACTAGTGGTCCCATGGATCCTAGTAAAGTGTAGCATCAAGCTACTAGTGGTAAGCGCAGTCGAGCGCTAGATTGCGCAAGAATAGGGGTCAAGATGTAGACCTGTAACAGGCTTACACTCCTGACAGAGCGGACATCCTTCCGACCAGGCTTTGGTCAGTAGAGCATATTGTTTTCCAGAGTTCAGATTGCGCAGAGTGATAGTTTGCAATCCGTCCGGGAAATCTTCAGTGGTAGCGCTCATAAGGCAATGGAATGGTCGTCCTAGGAGTAAGTCGAAGTTGGCTCGGGCCAGGATCTGGACCTGAACTATGACTTCTCCAGCTCCAAAATCGAGCGCCATATTTTCTAGAACACCGATGGTGGTGTCCACGCTGGCATTCACGGAGGACATGTGCATAACATGGTCAGATTGGACTGGAAGTCCCAGTTCTTGCCAAATGCATTTTGGCATGGCGACTATTGAGGATCCGGAATCCAAAACACCTGTAATAGAATACCCAGATGGGCTGACCTTGGCGTCCAGAGCCCGCAACGGAAGATCATGGTGTGCGACCAGAAGTCCGTCCTCGTTCCGGAGCATTTTGTGTCCGAATTCGTGGCTAACTGAGGACGGGTCTCGTCCAGATAACTCGTTAACCTGTACAGTTTTAGTAGGTGGACCACATACTCGTTTCATCGCAGTTATTTCACGGAATTGTTTTCGGAACTTGGGTGATACAGCAAAGAGATCCTTGACCGGAACTGGTATACTTGTATCCAGAATCCAATCTAGTACTCGTTTCGGTGCTGTTTCATCTTCCAAAGGGAAGGAATATCTAAATTGATTGGAACTTGGATAAGCGGATGGCCCGTTGCCAAAACCCGTGCGCAGCAAGGCATTTCCGGAAGGACCGGAAGGGTTAGCAGATGCCGGAGCGGTAGTATTGCCGGACGCAGTAGAAGATGTCAGTGATGTTGTTTTCGAGGCATTCTGAAGCTCAGGGGAGAGAACTTCTGTCTTCTCGGATACAGTAGCCGCACAAGAATTCGAAGTTGGTACACTAGCAGATCGGGAATTCGGAGTTGATACCGGAGTGGGTCGAGTATCCGGGGTTGTTTTCTGGGGCGGAACCTGTACTCCATCGAACCTAACTCTTTTCCCCTTGTCTTTCGTCGTGCGATCTGCTTGAAATGCAGCCCAAGCCTGAGCGACATAGGGTTGGAAATCCGGAAGATCCACTTCCGGATTGGATTCGTAGCCCGGATAAGTGATGGTCGAGATGAACGCGGAAGGATCGAGGTCTAATACAGCTGGGGTACTCATATATGAGGTTGACAGGATGTTAGCAGACACGTGCGGAGGAGGATCCCGCTTAAAAGTGCTAGAAGCCAGAGCAGTGGAAGTGGAAGAAGTCGATGCGGAAGGGTTCGAGGTGGAAGCAGCTTGTTGTGCGACATAATCAATCGCCTCTTGGAGACAGCGACAATTGGGTATACGTGGAATAGCAGAGCCATCTGGCAGGTAGATTCTACCATTTGTGCCCCTACTCGCTTTACCCAAGTTAACATACTCTTGGCAGAGGAGACAGTCCCTTGTAAAGTGCCCGCTTAATGCGCAGAATCCACAGAATGGACCCGTTCAGGTGTGAACATGAGATTCGACTTTGGCCGCTGGAAGTGGATTGTAAGAAGGAATAGGGATGGGGGGTTGACGTTGGTGAGGTACGTGTGCGGTTGGTAAGATATCCGAAGCGGACATCGAGTAGGTAGCGCGCAGCGCGGATCCGGACAATAAGAATTTTGCCGCTGCTATAACTTCATCCATCGGATAAGGGTCATCCGGATGAATGTCCGGTTGGACGATTGCTAACTGATGACGAATCTGGTCTCCGAGAGTGGATGGAAACCCTGCTAAAAAGATCATATCCCTCTCCATATTGGAAAGTTTGCGGTTAGCAATCAATATAGCGGATACTTTAGTGAATTTTCGAGTGTATTCTCCCAGGTCATCCTGGCTGCGCATCTGTTTCTTTTGATAATCCTCAACGAGGTGCTGTATGTCCGCTCGACAAAATCGGTCAGTATCTGAACATCCAGGATATAACCTTTTGACTGCGTTGGTGAAATTATTCCAGTCTGGAAGCGCAGCGTTAGCCTCTGGTAAGGTTTCCCAAACCTCGGCTTCATCGAGATCCGCATATTTGATAGCGGCTTTAATAGTCCCGGCGTCATCTAGCCCGGCTTGATCGCTGATCTGCTCTATGTCTTCAAAGTATCGAGGCAACTGCGACGGAGATTTGCCATCAAATTTCGGAGCGTTTTGGGTGCCTCGAAGAGGCATGTGGAATACTGGCTGATTGGCCATTGCAATATTCCGATTCTGTGGGCGGTTAGTGGCAACAGAAGGGGTAGGAGTAGAAAAGTCCGAGTCTGGTTCGGATACAGGAGTGGAATTCCGAGAAGAGGGAAACGTTAAACGGGATGTAAGCGCAGTTAGAGGAGTACTTTGTGAAGGGGCAGGCAATGATCCTGGCGATCCTTCTTCGATAAGAGGGAGCTGCCCAGAAAAACTCCCGGTTTCAGGTGATGCTATTGGAGTTAAAGGCGAAAGCGGTCCGAGGTCCGGTGACAGATTGCCAAGGAAACCAGGGACTCTGACAGGAGTCGATGCGGTAAAACCACCGGGTACCTGTGGTGAATCGATAATGACTTCGGAAGAGAGATCCGATAGGAGTTGGTTGTGACATGCACATTCCGGAGTCACCCGAATCAGGAACTCGGAATCGCCAGAGATATGGAGATCGTGGAACTCCGCTAGAAGAATTTTGATGTCAAGGCGCTGTGGTGTAGGTCGCAGCATCCTTCTCAACAACCTTGAAGAACCCCTTGCGGTGGGCTCCAGTTGTAGAATGAAAAGGTCAGGTGGGTGCGAGGTAGGGTGGATATGTCCGTCCCTGGGGTTCTGAGGGTAAGGCTGTGTGTTGAAAAGGGTTTGCTACGATGAATAGTGTTTTTAGGAAGCAAATCCGGCCAAGAACGACGACCAGAAGAGTTCTGGACAAAAGAGGGCGAGTTTCCAGAGGAGAATGAAGTCTGGATGAGGGCGATATGAGAGCAAAGTGGTCCGGATAACAAGTATATCTGAGTGCGATCGATGCTGAGTGACTTAGAATGAAATCCGAGTGATTTCGTGTGCGAAGAGAGACTTAGTTATTCAAAACTAGCCATCCTACAGACTTTATAGTCTGGGTATGCCTGGGACTGTAGCTATAGAGACAGCATAGCACATGTAAAGTAACCAAAAAGGGGTGTCGAAACACATGAGAATGTCCGTGAAGGACGAAGTAATAGTCCGACTGGTTTCAAAGTGAAAACCGCTAGTCCGAACCCCAGAAGGGTATCCGCATCGCATCCGGAGGGAATCCGGACCAACCAGATAAGCGGAAAACATCGGAAAGAGGTCCGGACATGTACCAAGTGTATAAGATCGCCCGGATACTCCTCGGATGGACTCGGGACAACGGATGGACACTTGAGGGATGCTGTAAAAACCCAGGATACGAACCTAGAGAGTTGTAGCTCTCTACAACGTTCTCTTTTCCACAGTGGATAACGTGGAACAGGGTTTTGTGAGTAATACCTTCAACGTTAATGAAGAGGGTAGCGGTGTATCGGATAAGACTGGCTTTGTTGACCAATTGGTCCACGTTCCGGACTTTCAGGGGGTTTGCCAGTTTCTGGAGTGGGAGTTTGTGTTTCTTGGCAAAGTCTATATCGAGGCAGGAGATTTCGGCGCCACTGTCGATGAGGGCGTGGGTATCAACGACTTTCAATGTGCGGGACGGATCGAGTAATTGTATGGGGATTTGCATTGTATTGGTAGTAGGAGATACAATTATAGGGGCGCATGTTGGAGAGGGGGAACATTGCATCGGCAGATGTCCCTGTTCTAAAAACCCGTCTGGAAGGTAACCATTCCCATGTTTGCTTCTTCATTGTCGCAATCTATGAGGTTGGGAATGGGTTCTGGTTTCATGGTTTGAACCCGAGGGTTCTTCTTGGGCGTTTCTTGGTTTTTGCGGACGAATTTCTTCGTACATTGGGTCGATGTGTGGCCTTTCTCTCGGCATTTGAAACATTGCCCTTCCTGGACACACCGAGTTCTTTCTTCAGGTGTGAGTTTCTTTGGGAAGGTTGTGATGGCATCAACGTCCATGGCGTCCAGGTCTCTTTCTGCCTTGCATTGCGGGGGAGTGATGGGGGAGTACATCGCTTTCTTGGATCTTTTGATCGCATTAGAATATTCTTCATTGTCGGAGAGGTCCTGTGCCGCCTTGTACCACTCTTCAGGTGTGGTGGGTTTGGTGGCACGGTCATTAATTTTTCTCATGATTTCGGTAGGGATACCTCGTGCGAAGTATCCAATAATGGCGTGGTTGTCGGTCATGTTGGCCGTAACGACTTTCCCTTTGAACATAGAGATGTACTTGCTGATGGTAGGGTTCCATCCTTTTCGGGTTGATACCATTCTGGTTTCTGCTAGCCATTGATGGGCTAGGGTTACCGTTCCGGTTCCTTTAAAATCGCGTAGGAAGTCCTTTTGAAAGTCTTCGTACATGCCTAGGGATAGGGTAGTCTTGGATAAGGCTACCTGGCGATAGGTGGCTGCCCAAGATTGGGCCGATCCTTTGGCCATGAACGATAGGGCGAATGCTATCTTCTGTGGTTTGGTGGTGTACACTGATCCGTTGATGATGAGGTAAAAGGATACCAAGTTAAGCCATTCTTTGGCAGTGTCTCGGTCTCCATTGTATATCTCGGGTTTCCCCAAGCGGAGTTCGACTGGTTTAGCAGTCATCGTGGATGTGGGTGAGGATGGTTGAACTGGAGTGGGTACTCTGAAGGTGGTTCCTGCTGGCGTGACGATGGGTCCTCTGATGGAGGGGGGTACGCGAGGTGCAAGAGGTCTTGTGTATGGGTGAAGCGGTGCTACCCTGGCAGTGGGTGTGGATGATGTCAAGGATGGGGATCCTGCAGGAAGGTCTAGAGTAGACGATAGCTCTCAGGCTAGGTCTTCAGTGATTTCTTCTTCTCCTTGGAGAAGTGTAGGTTCGTCGGGGTCTTCCTCTGGTGAGGTGGGTCTAGGTCGTTTGGGTTCCGAAGAGTCCGAGGTGTCAGGATGGGTTTCCCTCCATGTAGCGCGGGTAGGGATTCTGGGAGGAATGGTGGCAGCTTACAGCGATGGTAGCCACTTAGGGCAAAGTAGTTTCTTTTGTTACACCTGGTCTGGGTAGGATCGGGTGTAGCCCTTTGAGGGTTCGAGGAGTTGGACAAGCGGTCCAACGACAAGGAACAGGCGAGAGTGATGAGCTCTGGCCTGAGTCAGGGTATAGGGTCGAGACTACGGTCTCGAGCCTGGTCAAGGTAATGATGCTACACGGAGTGTAGGTCAAGTTCGAAGTAAGACACTTAAGGATCACTTAAGGTTGAGCGAGAAGTTCAAGGAGAAAAGCGGTAGATTGTGTAGGTGTACTCGAGCGGTGGTGAGAGTAGAAGGGAGAAACTACCTAGGGAATATACATGGCGGGGCTGGGTATATATACCTAAGGGAACCAGACAAGGGTAAATACCGTAAAAGGAAGAGTGCTATAAATGGTAGGCTACATGGAATGTCACAGAACGTGACGGAACAAGTGCTGACTGAGCAAATGGAAAGAAGTGGAATGTTATGGAATGATTATGTCAGCACTTGGAAAAGGAAAAGAGTTCGTGGGAACGGTTTATGTAAGAAACGGAAAAAGGGGTGAACCGTAACACCAGGTTGTGGATTTTGATAGATCAGGGAAGGTGTAGCCTGATGGCATTCAATCCGACCATTTCTTCAACTGGGTATGGGCCAAGCCATTTTTCAGTTAGCTTCTTAGATTGGCAGGTCAAATGGAGGTTTTCCATAGCCAACCAAACTTTGTCACCCAGCTTATAAGTGGGTGCCAGTGTGCGGTGTTTATTAGCTTGGGTACACATGCATTCCCTGGCTCTTTTGAGATTGGTGTGAGTCTCCTCTAGGGTGAAACAACCCAAAACCTAGGGGGCGGATGTAGCCCCTGAGTTGTTAATAGCCTAGATCCACATGGTGTGCTTGAGCATATCTACTGTCTAGGTAGAGGAGTATTTGTGAGTGATAGGGGTCATCCTGGTTAGGGTGAACCCGCGTAGATAGTGACTTATGAGTCAAGGGTTGTCTCAAGATGAGTAGACCCGTAGGCTCGCCTGAAGCTTTGGGGAAGACTTCAAGGTGAACTAGACTGGAGGACGTCCAGCTAGTCGCCTTGCTTTATATACCATCTACTCTATGTACACCCATGTACTGTAGATC
>JBBPLR010000949.1:0-11354 GCA_038089915.1 Sutorius australiensis
CAAGCAGAGATCATTGATTTTATAGTAATAATAGGAAAATAAACAGGAAACAGGGGGTCTATATACAGTGTCAGGTACTTGTTTACATAATTTTGACATAATAGAAGCATTATCTAATGTATGTAATCATGTTACAACATGCTAGGATCCAATACATTGAATCCCACATAACACATACCTTTCAGGGCACACTCCAATGTATGTGTTATGAGGGGTATGTGTTTTGAGGATGGCCTGACTTTGCTGAGATGGATTTGGTAGATTTATTTGTAGGTTCAAGACAAGCACAAAATAGTATTCTTCTACTAGTATACTATGGTATAGGTCTATGGTTGAGAAAAGTAAGATGTGAGCTTGTTATCCTTCAGATTCTGCATCTCAACAGCTCATGTTCTGTGGCCAAATGAGCTCAACATAAGTTCTAGCTGACGAGAAAATGGATCCTTCAATTCTTTAACAAAGTTCTGCACCATGAGCACAGCCTGAAGTGCTTCCTTTCAGGTAGGACCTGGCTTGAAGGCAGGTACAGCACTCTCTTGACCATTGTCAGTATCTCCCTCATTTTTCTCCTGTGCTGCCTTTGCATCCATGATGGAGTGGAAGATATCTTCATCAGTCACCTCAAAGATGTTGTGAGTCTCTGAAACTGGGTTGAGAAGCTCTGAGATATCCATGTGGTTTGAATGTTGGAGGACACCAGCTGTCTCCAAGTTTCTCAGCTTGAGAAATGCCATCATCATGTGGTTCCTGGGGACCAGCATGAACTAGAGTCGAAATCAGAAGAGATGGGGAGATGATGGTAGAAGAGATATTGGTGTCAGATAGAATACCAGCCTTATGCCAACAATTTCAGATTGTTGTTGTGTCGACATTGTTCCATGCATTGTCTGTGAGCCGCATAGCTTCAAGTTGATTGATATTGTAGATTTTAGATGGTGTAATGTCAGCCTCATAGAGGTCAATAGCATGATGAATAAATTTGGCATGATAATTTGCCTTAAAACACCAAATAATCCCTTGATCATTGGGTTGGATGTGCACAGTAAGGTTTGGCTCAAAATTGATGACCTCAATATTGGTAAGAGTCTCTGGGATGACATGTCCCGAGAAATTATCCTGTAAAAGAAGAATCCTATGTCCATCCTTCCTAAGTCTCTGATTCCAATCCAACAGCCACTTCTGATAAATGATAGCTGTCATCCATGCTTTCACATTGTGTTGGTAGTAGAATCCAAGTTGCAAACCAGTCTTGTTTTTGAATACCCATGGCTTCTGAGCCTTTCCGATAATGACTGGCAGTAGTTTTTTCGATCTGTCTGCATTGGCCATGAATAAATAAGTAAGTTGCAACTTTTTCCCCTTGACACCTGAGTTCTGCCTGTCAGAGAGACCACGATCAGGAGGCATACTGTTTAATATTTAGTAATGCTTGGTTTTTGGCAGGAATAAGGAAAGACTCACATATAAAACAATGCCGACTCATCAGCATTGAATATATCACATCATTTGTAACCTTTCTCTCAAATCAAGTTTTGAATACAGAGTCATTCCTTTTCAACAGTCAAGATGTCTGCAGAAGCAGCTTCACTATGCCACTTCATTTCTTTCAATCTGTTGCAGATCTTGTAGTGATTCAACCAGCCATCACTCAATTTGAGACATTTGTCATCTGGCACCCCAACAAGATCAGCAAAGATTTTCCATTTCTGACAAAGAACTTCACCAGTAAGGAGTATTTCATCTGCCATGGCCTTCGAAACCCATAGATCAAGCATTTCTGTTACTTCAGGATGTTGTGTTTGACAAGTTCATTTGCTTGCCCACTCCAAAGCAGTGCTGGCATTATATTCCACATGCCACCTAGCTTCATTTTTCAGCCACACAGATATTCTTGGTTGCTTGAGTCATAAGTTTGGATAGACTGTACTGAAATGGCATTCTGTTTTCTTCTGGACTTGTCCATTTGCATGATGCCAATTAAGAACTTCAATTCATTGTTCGAGTGTTGCATTTTCCTTCCTCTGTGATTCCACTGATAGACCAGATGGCCTGAGTTTCTTTGGCTTGATATCCAAGTCATTGGGCACTGGACCTATCATTGTTATATTTGAGTCAAACATGCTATTGACATTCTGAATCTCAGAAGCAAATAAAATTCATATGTTTGCATTTCTTGGAAGGGGCTCCACTCTTTTCACCACTCTCTGCCAGCCTTCTAAGCTTTTCTACAATTGCCTTTTCATAGTCAGGTGCACCTTCCGATGCCTCAACCACACACTCCTCATCAATAAGGTTCCCTTCATTATCAAGCCAGTCTTGATCTGTCTCAGATATGGGCTGACCAGCCTTGAGTCTAATCTCAAGCTTTGCTTTTTGATCTCAAATCTGGTTATGAAGTGCTGATAGGCCTTTTTTTAGAGCATCGAGCAATATCATAGTGACAGTGGGAGATGAGATTTTGGGTCAGAGTTGCCTTTCTGGGCAGTCAAGAAGCAATAATTATATAATATATTTTCCTACTTTAGTAATATTCAGGTACAGGTATGTGTTATGACTGGGAAAGAAAGCTATGGGTTATGCCATATGGGAGAGTATCTATTATGGGTACAAAATCACTACATACCAACTCAGGACATTGAAATTTGTATGTGTTATTAGAAGTATGTGTTATACCCCCTATGTGTTATGTGGGATTCAACTGTATATGTAAATAGAATTTAAAGTCAAAAAACTGTCTGAATGAGCTGTCATTTTTAAATGGCTGCCATTTTGTCAATTCTTGACCACATTCTCTGAATATTAGATCAATAGAAAGCTGAGAATAAGTACTTCATTCCATATACTAACATGTTAGGGTTAGGATTAAGGATTATTGAGCACCACTGCATTTAATGAAAAATATGCAAGCATCCAGACAGTTTTTTGAGCCACTGTAGTTGAAACAACCCAAAATCTGGGAGTGTGATAACTCCTGGGTCATAGTATTCCTAGGTCATCATATGGCATGAGCATGTACACTGTCAAGATAGCATGGTATGAGCATGGTGAAGGGATTGTCCCAGTGAGGGTGAATCCTGTGATGAGTCAAGAGCCATCCTGACTAGGGTGGACTCATAGGTTCTCTCTGAAGGTCTTGGGGAAGACTTTGAGGTGAACTAGACTGGAGAACATCCAGTATAGTGCCCTGACTTTATATACTGTCTACTCTATGTACACCTGTATATGGTAGATCTAATACATAGATATACTAATAGTCCATATAATAAATAGTAAGGATCCAGGGTTAATAAATAAAGTGGAAAAGGGTATAGGTTACATGTGTATGACATATGTAGAATGGAATGATGAGCATAGCTGTTGAGGCTATGCACAATGGAAGCACAACATGCATCTTGCACATGTATGATGTGGTTAGGAGATTTAGCCCCTAAGCATATGATTGAGATTGGATTGCAGATCCAATTGTGAACTTTATAATAAGATAAATGAGTGTATACAATACCTCATGGTCTTATGCTTAGTCAGCAGGACAGCCTGTACTGATAAGATAAGATCAGAGGACATAGTAACTGAATCGCATCAAGCATCTAGTGGTACTAGTGGTCCCATAGATCCTAGCAAAGCATAGCATCAAGCTACTGATTATGAGCACAGTTGAGCACTAGATTGTGCAAGAATAGGGGTCATCATGTAGACCTGTAACAGTAGTATATTGAACAATAGCTATCACCTCAGTCCATTCACTGCACACAACTGAGGTGAGCTTCTTGTCTCTCAAATATCTTCTATTGATGCTTACTGTACATATACCCTTGTCAGGTAACTAATATTACAAGTCTGTTCACTGCATGCAATTGAGACCCTTGCCTAGCCATGTGCTCCTGCCTTCACCCTTGCTCATGCTTTAACAGGTTATGAGTCCTGCTCTGATGCATTAAACAAGACTTACTCAATCACTCCTGCTGATTGATCTACCATGTTGTCCAACTCTCCTGTTGTAGAGAGCCATTGCTCTCTACGTTCAAAAACCACTATTTTCTAGTGTTCTAGGTATTCTGAAAAATTCCTATGTCCAGTTCTTTCTGTTCCAAAGTGATCCTATACCTTTCTGGACTTCAAATCACTTTATCTGCTCCAGAAACTGCTTATTCTGCTCCAGAAACCACTTATCTACTCTGGAAAACCTTCATTTTGATCCAAAAAACCTCTATTCTATTTTGGATTTATCTTATCTTGTTTGTGCATATGCATTTATACTTACCATTGACATCCAGAACATTTTCTGATGTGTTTAGGCATGTACCACATGTACCTGTCACTTCCTTGGTTACAGTCTTGGATATACCCAGACTATAAATTGTGTACTGGTACTTCCAGAACAAAAACAAAAAACCAAATCATTCATGCGCTCTTCCCTATCATCCTTAAGTCCCTTCGCATCAGCAGAGTTGTCCTTTGGACCCCATTCTCATCCAGAATATAATTTCCTCCTTCTGGACCTCCTTCTAGTCTGGAAATCTGGTTTTAAGCTATTCTCTTTGTCCTAATCATCTGAACCACTTTCCAGCACTGCAGGCAGTCTTAGCAAACCCTTTTCATCACCCAACCTTACCTTCAGAATCCCAGGGATGAACATACTTGCCCTATCTTGCACCCACCTAATTTTTATCACCCACACCTAAGGATTGGCAGGGGTCCAAGTCTGGGTATCTGACAACACACCCATACCCACACCCAGCTGAATACCTGTACCACCAATAAAGGGTATTGTGACATCACGGGTCACATGTTATGACACCCATGAGTGTACCCACAAGGGTAGACCTGCAGGGTTCATATCAAACAGATGACAAGTTGGGTAACTAAGTACAAACAATGACATCCCAACCCTCTACCAGTTCCTTGAGCTCCCCTTCCACAAGGTCAGGGAGTGTGGCAGTCTTGAGAACATCCTCACTTCTGACTAAACTGGCTTGGCTCCATAATCTGACACAAATGAGTGCACATGTTGACTCAGCTGAGAGACGACTGTGAATGTGGCTGAAAACAAGTTGACCATGGCTGAACAGACATTCAATACCAATGGAAGTGGCTGAAAACATGTCAAAATGAAGCCCTGAAGACCCATACATAGTGGCAACAAGGAGTAAATCCTGAGAACTTACCAGAGATTGTCAGGTAGTCCAAGGCCATGCATGAGAGGCAGGGATAGATAGCACAGCGCTTGTGCCACCATTGCAAAGCATCAGTCACATGCTCAACATCTGCCTTGAGGTAGTGATCTATGTCAGAACTGAGGTCAGTTTGCTTCGGAGGTGCAAAAGCAGCAAGATTGTTGAATATATTCTTGCAGTGTAGTATGTCAGGTAGAAGGGTGAACAAACAACTAATAATACATACCACTGAATGTTTGATCACTTTGGATGATTTTGAGGGTGCTTCAGGCTCTGTGGTTGTGTCCATGATCCCCATCATAAGGTACTTCTTTTTGAAGTCTTGACACACGAGTGCTTCAGTGGTCTTGAACTGCAGATCCTCCCAATGTACACTCTTGAAGTACAGTAACTTGTGATGAGGATGTAGTACTGAAATTGTTAGTAAACAGGGGGTTAGTAGTATCTGGATGTACCCATTGCAATACAGTATACAGTTGACTCATCCATCATCTCATAATAGTGGTTGAGTGTCTTCTTTGCAAGGCAGGAAGCAGTGCAGATGGCAGGTGTGAGAGTCACATCATGAGCTTTTGTGGTCAGGACCTTATTGATAAGGTCCATTGCAGGGATGACAGTAGGAAGGTTGGGTGTGGAGCAAGAAAAGTAAAGTGTGGCATCTTTGAGAACCTATTGGTAGTACATTTGATTAGTAATGTTAGTACTTGTGAGTTTTTCCACACACCTTCAATATGCCACACAACTCCTCAAGTACTTGCCACTCCTCCTCTCCCAGCTTGTACTTCCGCAAGTCCTGTCACTGGGTGATCATGTCAATAGCAGTGCAATGCATGAGTGCATATTCAAGCATATCAAAAGTCGAATTCCACCAAGTAGTGACATCTCATGGCAACAAGGTTACAATCATCTTCAACTCAGTCAGGATTTGCTTCCAAGTGGGCAAGAGGACAGTCATCAAATGAATCACTTTGTAGGCAAGCTTTTGGATCTGCAGAAATTAGTGAGCCACTAGGTAAGTCTGATGATTTGCATACCTTTGCCACAGCTAACTTGAGGGATACGAAATGCTTGCACAGCAATCGGTGTTCATCTGTCATCAAATAGTTGGTCTCATCGACCCAACCCTCCTCATTGTCATCATCATCTTCGCCCAGCATAGCAGCTTCAACCTCCTCATCATACTTCAGCAGTTCATCCAAATCCAACCAATCAGAACCTGCCACTGTGTTGTCATGTGCCAGCATTTCACCAACCTCCTTCTTCTTTACATCAAACATGCATGTTACAGTCTTCACAACCAGGTTTACCACATGGAGAAAGCACCACATATGGTTCAATTCCCCCTCAAACACCAGTATGAGCTTGGTGAGGTGATGTATCATCACATTGTTGTTGCTCACATTGTCACATGTCATGGGCATCATCTAATTCAGGTACATGGTAAGTCAGAATAATTCTCCTGACACATACTAGTGCTCACCTTCTCCATTAGCCCATATGTCTCCACTACCCAGTGAAATGCACAGGCAAGTTCTTTGTCCATATGCGACTAGTTATATGTTATTTCTTAGCTTCAATTCCAATGTGTGAGTGCTTTTACTCACCTTTGCAACCTCAACCATGTCTAATGGGAATGTTAGGGGTGTACCATCATTTTCGAGGTGCACTGCAAATGCCATGAATGTGCAGTGGTTCAGAGAAGTCCAAGTGTCTGTTGTGAAGTGCAACTGTCCTTTGTATTCCTGCTGGTGAGTAGATTAATGACTTCTTGTGTCATAGTAACTAATACATGCCTTTAACATTTTAGCTATCTGTTTGCGTGTGTGCATAAACACTTGCTTGACATTGCACAAGACTGTTTCGGAGGATGGTATGTAGTAATCAGGTCTTCCAGTCTTCACAATACTCAATAAAGGTTGATCATGTACGATACTGAATGGTCGCAGGCATTCCATTACCCAGCGCACACACTCAGCTCTAGTACAAGCATCAACATCTTTTCATTTCCACAATGTGACAATGTGTTACTCACTGGATCTCGATCTTTGTGTGAGGGCATATGCTGTATGTCACCTTTCCTTTACCTTTATGCTGAAATGCTGAGGTAATTGTATCATTGCATAGCTTCTTCAAGTTTTTGCAGGCTTCCATAGCATCCTTAGAACCATCTGCAGCTTCCAGCACCTCATTTCCCCAGCAACTGCAACCATGCTTTTGCAAGTTCACAGTCGACTGTGCACCTTTTGTATCCAAGAATCAGCAAATAGTGACACTACATCCAGGCTTGGCACACTTGAACACATGAAGATGTCTACTGTTTTCAATCAGAACCTTTGGTTCAGGTTCGAAGAAAGCATAGATTGGTGAAGTCCACTCCCTTTGCAGGTGCTCTATGAGCATGTGAGCTGATATATTTGCAGTGCTAGTCACCACCTACTTAGTTCATTGGCAGCTGTCTCAGGCATGGAAATAAGCTCCACACTGGGTGATCTGGATTGTTCAGGTGGGCTTGTGTTTCTTTCTGGTTTGTTAGGCTCTTGTGGCTCAGTATTTGAGCTAGCCAATCTATTCATCACTGATGAACCAGCCTTTGTTTTCTTGGTCGTTGTGGCAGTACAAGGCATGTCCGATGCACCTGTCTCACTGTTCTTCTGCTTTCTAGTCTGTTTGCATGGCTCATTGATAGTGGCCTTGGCTTTTTCAGTAAGTTTGATATGATGTCCACACCTGCCCAGTTGTTTCATGAGGGTTAGGAATTTTTAAGCTTTGTATTTCCACAGTTTATGTAGTGATCTTGAATCTACTGTCAATCCAAACCTTGTTTTTTTTACATTTTATATATGACTTGTTTCAGCACTCTGTTTACTCAACTATCCTCAGGTACAGGTAGGGTCATATGTGTGATAGTGTGACACCCACACCCATACCTGAGAGGTACCCCAACCCCAGACCCCCATGGGTTGCCTGTACCCCTGCCAATCCTTACCCACATCATCACTGTTGACATGCTGCTGAGCAATGTACTCAAGCTCAATACCAAGGGTATGAACTGGGCCATATTTAGTTTCTGCTTCCAGATGGCCATCAAGGCAAAGGGCATGTAGGGTCACTTCAATGGGACTGCCACACAGCCCTCACATACTGCTCCTCTAACTGCTGCCCAGACTGATGAGATCAACAAGTGGAGAAAAAATGAGGGCATCTCCAAGCACTTACTCATCCAACACATCCTAGACTCAACTGCATTGAAGATTTGTAAGCTACTACAGTTGAGAACATGTGGTCAGAGATCATATGCAAATATATCAAGAAAGGACTTACATGCAAACTAAATTGCATATGCAGTTCCTCAAAATAAAGATGATGAGAAGTGGAGATGTTTGCCAGTTCCTAGACAAGCTACATAAGAATGAAGCAAGAAGAGCTAGCATCAGTCAGTGTCAACATTAATAAAAAAGACTACCATTCAACGATCATCTGATCCCTCCCTAATGCCCTCTCCAACTTTGCTTCAAGTCAACTTTCCACTGCCTATTTGTATGCATTGACCAAGATGATCAAACCCAATACCTTGATCTCATTGATCAGTAAAGAATTGGATCATCAGAAAATGAAACACTCACCTCATAACAATAGTAAAGACTGTGACAAGGCCATGACTATGACAGCACAGGCCAAAGGGAAAGGACACAGATGGGGTAACTGCCCTCCTCAAGGTGACAAGATGAAATGCCTATGCTGGACCTGTGGATGGGACCAGCATCTTGCAACTTTCCATGAGAAACAGAAAGATGAAAAAAAAACCATGACACATCAAATAGGTAGTGTGCACATGGTGGTACCTGGGCTGGATGAAGAAGATGGTGTCTTTGGAGTCTTTGAGGATGATGAAGAAACCATACTGGATTTAACAACCATTGAATCCAGTAATGAGGACTCCAGAGCTGAAAATGAGGCTTTCACAGATGATGACAACAATGACTGGTTCTTGGTTGCCAGCAACAACAGCCCATGGGGCTATGGGTGGGATGATGAAGTGCTGAGAGCTGATGGTGATGAAGCACTGGTCAACTGTGCCTGCCCCACATTTCCCACTGATATAGACCTGGAGGATGAAACCATGGAAGTCAGTGATAAACTCAAGAGAGCCTACCATGTGGAGCTACATGACTTGGGCACAACTTGCCACATATCACCAGAGTGCAATGACATGATCAATATGAAGCCAATCCTGTCCAGATCATTTACAGCAGTCAACCAACAAAAATTTACCATGACAGGTGTTGGTGATCTTGTTATTGAAGTCCCTAATAGACTAAATGCATCCAAGTTGTGCCTCACTGAAGTCCTGTACTCACCAGAGATGGGGTACATGCTCATGTTGATCAGACATCTTGTTACAGGTCCATTTTTAGTGCCATTCTAAAGCCCCTATACTCAGGTTAGATACTCCTAAGCAAGGGCTAGATGCCCTACTAAGGCTTGAAGCCTTAATCAAAGTCCACAGACTTCTAGTGCCACTTAGATGTGCAAGTACATTCCAGTCACTAAGTCTACTATCTTATCTAGAAGATAAGATCAAGCCTATCAGCAGGACTGATTATCTTATCAATCACATGGTATTTATTACTATTGTTGACATTATTATAGAGTTCAGGATGCACATGGCATCCCTCATGTCCACCATGAGGCCACTGCCTCACCATGCCTTGAAGGCATGTATGATCTAGAGATCTGCCACACCTCGTGTAGGCAGCAAGTATTTAATGTGATAGGGCCTGTACCCCTTTCCCCTATGCACACATGCATTGCATGCATGTTTTCTCTTCCATTCCTATTTATTAATCTTCCATTCTGAGGCTCTGCAACCTCATCACAACCTCAAGGACTACTCCCCCATTTAGTTGTACATCTATAGATTAGATTACAACATATGTACATAAATAGGTCTTTGATATATATACCAAGAGTTCTAGCTGGGTTGATCCCCAGTCTAGTTCACTTTGGATTTCCTTCCATAAGCTGGCTGGATACTTTCCCAGTCCCCACTAGTACTCAGGGCAGAAGTAGCCCCCAAGTCAAGTTCAGCAGGGTTGTGCACTTGTCACTCCCCAT
Organism: Sutorius australiensis; assembly: GCA_038089915.1. NCBI lineage: Eukaryota > Fungi > Basidiomycota > Agaricomycetes > Boletales > Boletaceae > Sutorius > Sutorius australiensis. Next base: position 10,290 of record JBBPLR010000949.1, read on the forward strand.
TGCCTAGCAAGCTCAGGCATCCCAGCAAGTGGCCTACTGGCCTAGGAGTTTGGATTGTTTCATCCTCCTCCCTTCTTTTCTTTCATTCAGGAGAGAATTTCATACATCACCTTGTTGGAACACAGCAGTATAACCTTGGAGTTAGCAGACAGCCATCCTTGCATGGCAATCCACCATTCATTGAACTTGAGGTAGGATCTATTGAAAGATCCTGGGTCTGTGAAAATTTCCACCTTATTTCCTCCAGATGGGGCTGAGGCAGCTGTGGCATCTTCCATTTCATTTCTGTCAGGGCATCTTCCAGCTCACTGATCTTGTCTTTGAAAACTTGGTTTTGATTTTCCAAGCTTTCAACTTTAGTTGTTTGTCAGGCTAGTTTTCTTTCTAGCAAGGTGATTGTATTCTATACAGATGTTATCATAGATACATGTATGTTAAAGTTTTGGTCTGTTAATTGAAGTTTTTGATAGAGACCAGAAATTTTATTGGCAAGTCCTGTAATTGATTGGCCTCAATCTTGGCCATATTGGTTAAGGAAGGCCTGTGGGTTGGAGGACATCTTTGTGGTATCCTAGGGGTCTAAAGAATTCTGTGCTTCAGGTGTCATAAAATCCAAGGAACTGATCTGGTCTCCTGATCTGAGTTCTGTTCTGGAGATTGTACATATCTCTTCTGGAACTGTGGTATAACTTTCTGATGAACTCTCCTCACTAGTTCATTTTTGTCTTTGTCATTCCTTTCCCTCTTTGGAATATGAAGTATAATGGGTGATGGCTCTCTCTTTATGTTTACATCTGGCCCAATCCCAGTACTAAGGATGAAAGACTTGTGAGCAAGGAGTCTAGGTGAAGGGTGTTACAGGGGTGAAACAACCCAAAACCTAGGGGGCGTAATAGCCCCTGAGTCATTAATGAATGCCTAGCTAGATCCTATGTCGAGTATCTACCGTCTAGGTAGATAGATAAGACTTTGTGAGTCGAGGGCGGAATATGCCCGAGAGCTCGCCTGAAGCTTTGGGGAAGACTTCAAGGTGAACTAGACTGGAGGACGTCCAGTGTAGTCGCC
>JBBPLR010000950.1:0-11353 GCA_038089915.1 Sutorius australiensis
AAACAAGGACAGGTGCGTCATCTCTATCGCTCTCCTCTATCGCATTTCAAGCCATTAATAACGTGGATATCAGTCACATAAAATACAACATCATACGTTTGAGAAGAACTATGCTGCACACCATCAGGAAGCACAGGAGAATGCTCAGGCACTTGAGCACAAGGTATCTGCAATGCAGACGGTACTTCAACAAAAGGAGCAGGAGATGGACGCGCTCTGACAAGAACTCCAAGTATGTAGAGCATCAGTCATTGCTCACCATCACTGATATTGCCTCTTAGGCACATGATGTATTACGCCAGAGACTCGAAGAGTCACAACAGCTGCAGGCTCAGCAGCATGCCCTGCAGCTTGATGATATCCGCAAGCAGTTCGAGGTATTGTAGTCCTCTTTTATGCACAACATTACTAATATCCTACAGATACAAATGGGGCAACTACAGGCAAGCCAGCTTGCCAGTATTGAAGCTCGTGTTCTGCAAGGGGTCAAGAAGGTCACAGCGACAACTCAGGTGTGTCCAAGGGTTGTTCACGTTTGCGCTTAAACTCAATGAAACAGGCCGAAAAGGAGAGGGAAGTGGCCAACATAGAGCAACACCATTCGCGGTTCAGTCATGTAAGTTTGGTCTTGACTCATTGCATGTGGCGACAAAATCCATATGGACTCTTCCCAGCCTACACCTCCCATAACAGCACCAGAACCACGCCTGATTTCAGCTTGTCCTGCTCCAGCTTGTTCTCCGGCACCTCACCTCCCTCCAGCTTGTTCTCCTGTGCCTTCTTGTTCTCCTGCGCCTTCTCATTTCCTCCCAGCTCATTCTCATCTCCCTTCAACTCACCCCCCTCCAATTTCCACATCCCCTACTCTTGATGCTATCAAGAGAATCAAAAAGACTCGTGGGATATCCCAGAGGACACACCTTGTTGGCGTGGAATTTGAGGTAATTCCATGCTCACGATACAAAGACATAAAGACAGACTTAACCTATCTCCAGGACACTCCAACACAGTGGAAATCTATGGCAGATGCAGATACCCTAAGTAGTGAAAAGGATGACCAAGTCCCAGTTGGTACAGCCACAGCGGCTGGCATGGCAGAAGCGCTTGCCAAGGGGATGGAGGCAGTTCTCCGGAATATCCTTGCTAGTGGGGGGCTGCACACAATTCTGAGGCGTACTCCACGATGGCAGAAACTAGAAGATAATGAGGTTTGGGTGGAAAGGGCCACAGAACCTGGTCAACATTGTGATTTCATTCTGGTGAGTCTTACTACTAGTTCACATTGGACTATGACTGACATAATCCTTGCAGAGCGAAGTCCGTCGTCTCTTTAAAGACAAACTCGGAATCACACAGGACATTGACTTCATCATGCATGAACCAGCTGACCCAGATGATGTTCGTGCATATGAATATGAAGATGGTCCCAGCCCCAACATGGATGTCATCGCATTTGACCTTTCCTGAAATTCATCATCGCCTTGGAATACTTTCATTCTGAATATGCTTTGTTGAGAACTTCAGCTTCATTGCACACGGGAGGAGTGGCCATGAAAAGATCAGACAATTATATATGAGAGACTCTCGAGGAAAGGTACAAACAACTGCGAACGGTCTGGCGGAATGCACAACCAAAGCTTATGTCTCATGGTACCATCAAGACACCAGCAGAGACCGAAGCACGATTAGTTGAAGACAGGAATCAGGCCAGAAAAGAGAGTCAGCAGAGCAACTGTCAACAGAATGTGAGTGTATCTTTTCCAAACAAGCCACATTACTTACATTTCCTGGCCCAGAAATACCAGCAATGGATGATGGTCCTCAACCACATTGTAGCCATCAAGACTGACTCACAAGAGGATGATCTTCCGGCCTGGCGGTGGCTTCATTCATTGATCAAGACCCTCGATGAGCACAGAATGAGTTCCAAAGAGAGCTCTGTTGAGAACGGAGTCAAGAACATTCTTTGTGTAAAACAGATGGGATGGCAACAGAATATAGACAAAGAACTGGAAATCATCAACCTCCAACACATCATTGACAGTGACATCTTCTCACAGCAAGGCTTGCAGCCCCTTGTATGGAAGCGTGCATTTGACAACCTGACAACAACAAGGAAGGTGGTTGCCGGTCTACCATTAGCCTTGTATGACAGTGCCTGGATGGCCAATCTCACTGAGTGTCAAATCGAAGTTCTTAAAGTCTCACAAGAGCCATTCAAGTGGATGAAGGTCGCAATGGTTTAGCATCCATGTATTGGTAAGTAATCTCATGTTCTTGCTTTCCCTTGCTGACTATCATAGTTGTAGAGTCTGAAAGCACTGAACCATCCCCAAAAGCACCATCACAATCACACTTTTTCTGCTGATTAACTTCTCCTCAGGACTAGTATTATTGCCATGATCATCTATACCCCCTATGTGTACATACAGCGAGTCCAAGCACTGTTGTGAACCATCCCCGAAACTGTTGCAATCACACTGTTACGATCACATGACAGTGATGGGCACTCATGCGTCACCCACTGCTTGCACATCCACTGGGCAATAATTGGGTAGTGGTTGGGTAATGATCGGGCAATAAATACAAAATGTAGACTATTTTTCAAGTATCATTTGTAGATAATACTTCATTGAACATTTGTAAAATGGACTTGGACTGCTTGTCCGATGATATAAAATATTTTGGTTGACATGATGACAATGTAAATATTTGAAAGTTCAGCCAAGCCCACATGTGAGTCGAAAACTTCAAATACTGGCCCTCATTTTTCCTCTACCTTTATTTATTGTTTTCATTGGCCTTTAAACCTGGATGTCATGCATGCCAATATTTTGTCTTTTCACTGATGTGTTTTCCTTCGTAAGTGTTTCAAGTTTTTTCCAGGGTAACTATCACATTCTAAATAACAAATATTTACATCACCTTTTGTCCAACCTTTAGGCCACATTTAAAGATAGCCAACCATGTTGTGTGACATCTCCTTGTCTGTCACTTTCCCAATCCCCTTCCTCCCTCAACATGCAATGAGTGATGGTGATGGACAGGCCCTCAGAAGCCAGGGTATGCCCATCTTCAGGTCTGGTGGTCATCTCAAACTTGATTTCAATGCTCATTGAGGACATTCATCATGCAAGGTTGTTTCATGAAGAAGGGAGATCCTGCAAGAATCATATGCACAAATGAGTGAGATCACCTGGCTGGAATGGATGCAACATGTACAGTAGGGAGAAAAAGAGTTTGTGTGTCTCCGACAAACCAGTGAAATATCCATCAATGGCAAAACCAATCCACAAAGGATAAGATAAAGTGAATGAGGACAGGTCCCTGGGAGCACCCAAAACGAGCTTCTGCTATAGTTGTGCACCTATCTGAGCTGAAGCAGTCATGTGGGGACCATCCTACAGTGACCAGGATGCTAGGGCGAGGCTGAAAATGTTGCAGAACGAGCCACAACATGACCGCAAACAGTCAGGATGCATAGAGAAGGAAAACTCATCTATGGGAGGTCAAGTCGACCTAGACAAGCCAGGCAGCGAAGCGCACGCACCAGGCGGTCACCAGAGTGTCCAGAAACGTCTTGAAGGCGATATAGAATGGCACTATGATGCCATGAGCACACTGTGTCGAGCTACAGTCAAGAGGACCTCTTGGGCAAAATTGTCGAGTCAGATGATGTCGAAGACAAAGCACAGCGCCGAAACAATGCGCATGGTGTAAGATTGGCCAGGAGACACCACAGAAGCTGTACAAAGCAGCATGACAGCAAAATGAACACATTGTGTCGAAAAAAAGCCCAGAAGGTCAAGTAGGTGAGTTGGACAATCCGAGAGACATCAAGGCCAATTTGTGGCGCAAAAACCATGCAAATCACATCGATTCAACTGGAAGACAAGGTCTGAAGGGCGACGCAGTGAATAGCGTGCATTGCAACTCAAAACGGGTTGAACAGAGATGCTAGCTAGCCCAGGAGAAGATCAGCACAAGTGGCACAATATGAGAACAGTGCACATACCTGAGCCATCCATGTCATCCCAGAGACACCACAGAAGCCCTATTGGGGCTGCCAACCCACTGCATCGATGAGGAAGACTTTGTGGCCCAGAGTGATCAGCAGAGTTGGGTGAAGACTTGTTGTCAATCATTGGTCATCGATCATCATCCAAATGCAGCCATTATCACCTTGCTGTGCTGCACCATCAACCACCTTAACACAAGGTGAGATTCCAAAGTTGAATAAAGAAGGACTTGAATGGTAAGTTGACTCTGCACATCATTTCAAGTTTGATTCAATGCCTCACTGTCCTAGATGTTACAAACTTTTTTCAGATGCCAAAGTCCTTACCCATCATCACTCCCAGCCTAGATCTGCTTGTAATACAAATCTTCCATCCAAGAGAGTCATCATCCGCATCCAGCAACAAGGTGACTCGGATGGTGTCAACATGGCGACTGCTGGGTTAGACTCAGAATCTGTGGACATACAGCCTCAAGAGTACTCCTTTGAAGATCTTGTTGCAGTGGGATGGGACACAGACAAAGATCCTGCCATGCAATTGGACAGCATGATGGGCGAAGTACATGATGTCAACAAAGGGCCTCAACCTCCTGCTGATGTGGAACCAGAACCGATACATTATGCAATACAGGCGTTGCATTCTATGACTAGCCAGGTAGTCAACCTGTACCTGAACGCTGGAAAAGTCGAAGGCAAAGGGCAGACCTTCCTTGCTTGCTTCAAGCTGGATAGATTCTCGGAATATCACAAGCTCAACCTCTATTACCCATTTTCCACCCTCAAGGACTGGCAGATGGCCAATTTTCTCCTCACATCACAACTTAGCTTGAGGGCGATTGATGACTTCCTATCTCTCAAATTGGTATGTCTGGTCATTCAGATTGCACTTCTTCTCAACTCTGTCTTACCATCTCTAGACAAAGACGTTGCCTTTTTCAGTTCAGTCTGCAAAGGAGCTATGCTCCCATGCAGAGATGCTCCCTTCAGGACCCACTTGGAAGTTTCAGATTATTTCTACTACCCATCCAACAAAGGACCCGGTGCATCTCTACTTCTGTGACTCTCTTGATTGCATGGAGGTGTTGCTCAACAATCCACTTTTTGCTGGCCAGATAGATTTTTCCCTGTACCAATTGTTCACTACCGTGGAACAAATTGTACAACTGTATTCAGAGCGGATGAGTAGCAATGGCACATGGGAACTGCAGGTATGGACCCAGTATTTCCTGTACATCCATGTTGATAACATGCCAATTAGTCAAAAATAGTGACCAATGGCACACTTTGTGGCATCATCTTGTCCTCCAACAAAATGCACATTACCAATATGTGCAGAGGCAGAGTCACACACCCATTACTTATTAGTCTCACCAATATCAGAATGAAGGTCTGCAATAAAGCATCGTCACACACTTTTCTTCTCCTCGCATTGATGCCCATTCCTCAATTCCTATACAATTCCACCCAGATGTGTTCAGTGCTGGAAGCATGGCTATTCCATCGTTGTCTTGATATTATCCTTGAACCTCTGAAGATTGTGGCACGCTGTGGGTGATAAAAGTTAGGTGGGTGCAAGGTAGGGCGAGTATGTTCGTCCCTGGGGTTCTGGAGGTAAGGTTAGGTGATGAAAAGGATTTGCTAAGACTGCCTGCAGTGCTGGAAAGCGGTCTGGGCAATTAGGACAAAGAGACTAGCTGAAAACCAAATTTCCGGACTAGGAGGAGGAAATTATATTCTGGATGAGAAGGAGGTCCGGAGGACAACTCTGCTGATGTGAAGGGACTCAGAGATGATAGGGAAGAGTGCACAAATGATTCTCTTTTTGTTCTGGAAGTACCAGTACAGAATTTATAGTCTGGGTATACCCAAGACTGTAACCAAGGAAGTGACAGGTACATGTGGTATGTACCTAAACACATCGGAAAGTGTTCTGGATGTCAATGGTAAGTATAAATGCATATGAAAAAACAAGATAAGGGAAATCTGAAACAAAATAGAGGTTTTCTGGATCGAAATGAAGGTTTTCCAGAGTGGATAAAGTGATTTCCAGCTTGGATGAAGTGATTTGAAGTCTGGAAAGGTATAGGATCACTTTGGAACAGAAAGAACTGGACATAGGACATTTTCAAAATACCTAGAACACTAGAAAATAGGGGTTTTTGAACATAGAGCAATGGCTCTCTACAATGCGTTGGGAGGATGATGTCAGACCCTGTAGGCAATCTACACTATTGTTTCACCCCACTCATCTCTTATATCATCGATTTGCCTGAAGCAGCTATGGTGGCCTGTGTATGAGGACAAACTTCTCCTGTCACTCTGGCGAAATATGACCTATTTGGGGACCTGAACCCATGTCAAACCTGAACAGGTTCCCTCACATTGACACAACTTGGATCCATCTTGATGGATGCTGGAAATGTCACAGTTGAGGATTACTTTGACACTTGTGAACAATATTGTCTCAGTGGGGTCTCTCACCCTTTTTTCCAGGACTGGCCACTGTCCTGTCCTTCACAGTTCCTGACTCCCAAGTGTCTGCACTACTGGCATCAGTTTTTCTGGGACCATGACTTACAGTGGTGCAAGCATGCACTCCATGCCCATGAACTTGACTTCCGTTTCTCTGTCCTCCCTCCTATCACTGGCCTTCATCACTTCAGTGAAGGTGTCACACAGTTGAAGCAGGTCACCAGACAGACACATTGAGATGCACAGTGATACATTGTGGTTGTGCTATCCGGTTATCCTGATGCCAATGTTGTCACCACTGTCCAGACATTGATGGACTTTTGCTATCTTGCACAGGCTCCAGTCATTTCCTCCACCACTTGTGACAAGATCACCACTGCATTGGCAATGTTTCATCAGCACAAGCAGGCAATCCTTGACCATGGCCTCTGTTGTGGTGCCAAAACCAATGTGCTGCTCAACCACTTTAATATCCCCAAGCTGGAATTGATGCATAATGTAGTTCCAAGTATCAGCAACATCAGAAGCATCCTTCAATGGACTGCAGATACTACCAAGCACACCCACATCGAAGTTATCAAGGACCCTGCTGCAATGACCAACAACATGAACTATGACACCCAGATTTGCTGCACCCTGGATCGCAAAGAGAAGTGTCGCCTTTTCAACATTGTGATTAGTCTCAATCACCAGGCTAGATGTACAGAGGATGGCAGTGACATAGACTTGGACTTGGTGTGTGAAACCAATGAAAGGGAGAATGATGATGATGATGGAAATACAAGGCTGGTAGAAGAGCTGTGGTCACTACATCGCAAGGTAACTGATCTTTTCACAGCAGCTGAGTGACTCATTGCCACCCCTCTGTTATGCTTGGCCTGGGTAAGGACGAGCATATCCTTGAGAGTCTGTGGAACAAGGTATGTGCACTGCGGGTGTTTCCCCTTCAACAGTGGTGAAGGATGGTTCCTGGGTTGCCCTTAGGTCGAAGGTTACTTCCTGCTACTTCAGGTGGTTGATAGTCTCAAAGGTGAAGCTAGGAGGCGAAAGCAAGATGTATTGAGTGGAGACTCGAGGTGAGAATCGAGGAGAACTAGCTTAAGGAGTACAGGGACAAGTACAGGAGTTTAAGTAGTTTGAGGTGAAAGAGTTATAAAAGGAAATATGAAGACAAGGCTAAGGCAAGGCTATGGAAAGATGAAGGCTATGGACAGCAATGAAGAGGAAGGTTACTGCAGAAAGCAGTACAACAGAAGTGAAGTTAAGGAAACAATAGTAGCTAGGCAGGGTGATTGGATCACGAAGCTATATAAGAGAATAGCTTTAGGAGAGATAAGTCCAAAGGGAGAAAAAGGTGGTAACTAGAGCGAATGGAGAAACATCAGGGTAAATCGTAACAGTCAAAGGGTTGGTATACATGCATGTTGTGCATGTAGAATGGAATGGAGAGCATAGCCATCGAGGCTATGCACAATGGAAGTCAGAACATACGACCTGTGCATGCATGATGTGGTTAGGGGGTATTAGCCCCTGAGCATGTGTGTGAGATTGGATTGCAGATCCAATTGTGAACTCTATAATAAAGTAAATGAGTGTATACAATACCTTGTGAACCAGTTGTGGTCTATAGGGCTTGCCTAGACTGATAAGATAAGATCATAGGGCATAGTCACTGGATCGCATCGAGCGTCTAGTGGGACTAGTGGTCCTAGACTCTAGTCAAGTGTAGCATCAGGCTACTAGCAGCGAGTGCAAGTGTGCGTGCGAATATAGCAAGAAAATAGGGGTCTTTGTGTAGACCTGTAACAGTGTCAGTTCACTGAATTTCATGATTATGTTCCATACAGAGTGCTTCTACTTGTGGCTGCATTCCTAAGTCTTTTTGCTAGTCTTTCTTTCTCTTTTCTTCGTTTCTCACTCCTGATCTTGATAGGTACAGGTCGTCTTAGGTAACTTTGCAGAACATGGCTATGTTCCTCATAATATCAACCTTGACATCAACAAGCTTCAGGACAGTTACAATAAATTAGAATGAAGCCTGAGACAGGTTACAAACAATGATTACCATGGTGCAAAGCTTGACGAGATGCTCAAAGATTGGGCAGCACTTGGAATGTAAGTAATTCATAGCTTCATTTCTTGACTAGCTAACATTCTTTACAGGACTGGCTACTCAATGGCCATAGCTACACCTGCCAGTGATGATGAAGCCTTCATAGTCCTTGATTAGTTACTACTACCAGCATGTATCCCCCATGAGTCCGAAATATAATTACTATTTTCATGCATTGTGTGGTACAGTTCTCCACAGTGCAGTACAGCTGGCAAGGTCCAGGCTGGTGACATCTGTACAGTACCATACAGAGTCAGCAAGGCTGACAACATCCATACAGTGCTGTACAGAGTTGGCTGCATAGTACCACCCAGCTGGCGAGGTCTTGACAGTGCCAAGCACATGTACAGTGCCATAGAGATTGCTGAAAATGTACAGATATGGTTTATGTTACCCAGGTTGACAGCAGGTGACATAACTGTATGGTAGCTGTACAGCCAAGACCTAATAGTACTGCTGTAAGCACTATAACACACTGTGTAATACTGTGCAGCTACTTCTGGATTTGCTGATGCAAGAGCTGTCCCTGCTCCTCACTGCATGTGGGATTAAATTTGATCCAATTGATCAACATATCATGTGCTTCCCACACATCCTCAACATCTGTTCTGGCCATGTTATCAACCAGTACACTGACATCAGCTTTGGTGCTGTCAGAAACACCTGGGTTGATGTGCTCAACCAAAGTATTGTCATCAATGAGGATACCTATTGCAAGGCTCTCCAACAGGACCCAGTTGCCCTTGGCCGAGCTGTAGTCCACATTGTGCATGCCTCAAGCCTCCGTCACGAAGTGTTTGACAACGCCCTGGTCACTGGCAACCAGATGAACTGGTTCACAGATGAGAAGGGCAAACTGACAAAGCTCCCCATACTTGAACTCTTGTGGGATGTGAAGTCACGTTGGGACTCTGTTTATCTCATGGTCAACTGTCTCTGTGTTCTCAAGCAGGTAAGTAGTATGCCAAACATATCCTAAAGATGATCCTGATTTCCTTCCAGTCTCTTGACTACTTCTTCAGACTTCCAGCACATCGAGACATTGCTGAATATGGCCTTAACGAGATGCACTGGTGCATTTTGGAAGACTTGGGGACAGTCCTTGAGGTGAGTGTTCATGAATGATTTCTTATCACTAAAGTGATGCTGATGTTTTTCATCCTCACCTCGCAACATGTTGTGGCCACAACCGCTCACATGCACCCTCACTCTCACCTGCCCTCACCCTCCCCACCCTTGCCCTGTGCCATGCCATGGTCGTGATTGCTTGCATGCACCCATCCCCCTCTATCATCTCTCTCTCGTACACCCTCACCTTGCAACCACTTGCATGCACCCTTGCCCTTGCTCACTCTCACCTCACTTCATGTTGTGGTCACAACCACCCCCCTCTACCACCTTGCCCTTGTGCGCCCTTACCTCATGACTGCTTGGATGTGCCCTCACCCTCGCACCCTCACCTTGTGTCATGTCGTGGTTGTGATCGCTTGCATGCACCCATCTCCCCTCTACCATCCCGCCCTCATGCACCCTCACCTTACAACTACTTACATGCCCCTTGCCCTTAGCCCATGTGCACCCATCCTCCTCTACCACCTTGCCCTCATACACCCTCACCTCACAACCACTTGGATGTGCCCCCACCTTCGCCTCATGACTGCTTGGATGTGCCATTGCCCTCCTCACCTCATGTCACGTTGTGGTCGTGATTTCCCATGCATACCTGTCCCCCTCTACTGTCTCACCCTTGTGCACCATTGGCTTGCCAGATTCCTCATGCCACACAACAGATCATGTTGAGTGAGAGCTTGCCTCTCCTGTCTTGTGTTGTACCATCATTTAAAGCTGTTATTGTCCAATGGGAGCATCTCACAAGATCTGCGCCTCATTGCGCACCTTATATTGATGTTGGCCTCACTGCTGCAAGAGATTACTACCATTGCATGGGAAGAATGAATGCGTATGCAATTGCAATGTGTGTGTGCATATATACTTGTAACTCTCAACTCTCAGACATTGTACTCACAATTCCATAGTGATTGACCCTTCTGTCTGCCTTACCTGGATTGAAACAAATTGGGAGCAAGAAGACATCACTAAAGTAAGGAGGGAGATCCTAAAACTTGTAAGCCTACTCCTATACATGTCACCTCTCAAGTTGAAGACATTGACACCAAACTCAGATGAATGACCAGCAAACACTGAGTGACCAGGATCCAAGCAGGCCGGTCAGATCAAATGCTTTACCTGGTACTTGTCATCCCAATGCCCTCAGTGCAACAGGTCTCGCCTCACGATATGGCCTTCCAACATTACACCTGCAATGATCATCAACCGGTGTACAAACAGTGGAACAAGAGTTAATGTCATACATTACAGCATCTTGTTCTCCTGAAGGAACAGACCCTGTGTCATTCTGGGCGGTATGTTTGTGCTTCAGTCAAAAAAAAATCATTGGATCTAACACTCCATATTATTTTAGATCTCTCACAGCACATACCCAACTCTCTATCGAATTGCTATGAATTATCTCCCGATCCAGGCGTCCACTGTGCCTTGCGAATGGGTATTCTCATCTGGTAGTGAAACTATGACAAAGCGGCAAAATCGAATCAGTCCAGTTTTGATGGAAGCCCTCCAAATGGCCAAGTTCTTCCTCAAGAAAGAGCACCTTGATTTCACAAAAGGATGGATGATATTGACTGTGCAGATGGCTGTTGATGTTGATGATGATGATGTTCTTGTGACAG
>JBBPLR010000951.1:0-11351 GCA_038089915.1 Sutorius australiensis
GTAAAGTACCATACTCATGTAGTCCTGCACCACTACAATCAAGGATATGTTTGATCTCTCCAATCTGCCACTCCACTTGCTTCAAGAAAGCCCCAGCTTGATCACATTGGTCTGAATGTATTGTATGCATAACATTGAGTTCTTTGAGGCGCAGGTGATGGTAGTGTAGGCTTGCAGTGAAAGCATCATGGGATGCTCATGCAAGCTGTAGTATGCGTAGATGATGGAGATTTTCCGCATCTTCAGAAACCTTTGCAGATTCCTGCAAGCACCATCAGAATGCAAAGATGGACGACATTTGAACTAACCATCATTAGTACTCTCTTGACTTTCTTCAGAGGGGGACCCATAGGTGAGCCATTGGATGATGCTGAGAAGTGAAGAAAGCTACACTTTCAGGAACAATGACCCCCTTGCACTAAGGATGGTGGTGGAGAGGTTGGGTAGCCATCAACTAGGCCTTGGCCAGGACCTGGAAATTTGAACATAGACTTGCGAGCAGACCCATTCTGAGTGTCCTGCTATAGCATTGGAGAGAGGCTTGGTGAAGGAGAGGTCCCATCAGTAGGGTCTCCTGTAAGGTCAGAACGGGGAAACCCAAGCTTTGATGATAGTGGAGAAGTAACGCAGTTAGGCATCTTGACTGGACTCAACGAGGGAAATGGGTCTGCTAGCTGTTTGTGTCTCTGCATGACGTGGGAGGTGGTTATGCAGCAGTTTTGAAGAGTCAACAGTCATGTCTGGTCACCTGTCACATTGTCTCCTCACCACTGAAGGATTATGACAAGGCTGGCACAAACATGGCCTCGTCTCAGACTCAAAATCCAGCATGCTCACTATACACTGAATTTCCATTGCAAACCCGAACCTTGGTATTGCTGTCTTGCCCCAATTGCTTGGACCAGTTTTGCAGTGCAAATGATGTTGTTCAACACTTGTCTACAGATTGCCCTTGTGCTTCATTGGCTGTCGATGAGGGTCTCTATGAGGAAAATGAGGATCCTGATGACTCTGATTTCATGCAAGATAGTGAGTTGCATTCCTTGTATTTTTTGATCATCCTTGTTTGACGGTGTGCAATGTGACAGTTAACAATACTTTTGATCCCAAGCCACTTTCTGGCCTTGGGGATCTGGCCAAGGAATGGGATGATCACAATGACCATGAGATAAATTCTGCAAACTGTAGATCTACTTTTTGTCCAACTCTCTCCAACCACACTTGTGTCTATCATCCAAACAAGAGTCGATCCCATCCTGGCAGCATGAACCTCTTCCAACGCATGGATCAAGATAAATTCACGCCGATCTGTAATTCCAAAAACCCGTTTTACCCCTTTGCCTTCAAGAGTGAATGGGATGTTGCCGATTGGCTATCAAGCACATCTCTTTCTCATGGAGAGATTGATGCTTTCTTGCATCTGGATCATGTACATATAATTTATTCGTAAGTGCAATCATTCACCAGCCAACAGAACAAAGCAAAACCACTTTCGTTTCGCACAGCAAAGGATTTATGTGCTCGAGTTGTGGCCTTGCCAGAGATACCAGGCTGGCGTGTCCAGGAAATCAAGGTGGCTGGATACCGAATGAGACAACCCCTTATGCTGTATTGGCAAGACAGGCTCGATGTTATCAAACATCTCTTCAGTCACACTGTATTCGCATCCCACATGGACTATGACCTTACTGCAAGTACAAGAATATGGTGGATTCATGAGTGCCCAACATGCTTGGGAAATACAGGTATGTAAGCGATCCAAATCTTGAATCAAATAGGCTGACCTCTTCCATAGAGCAAACTACCTCAGGGCCATTCCTTTGTTGGGGTAATTGGAGCATCCGATAAAACACCTCTGATGAAAGGATCTGGTGACAAAGATATGCACCCATTATTACTCTCACTTGCCAATATTCATGCAAGTGTCCGGATGAAAGCCACCTTGCATGCCTTTGCACTGGCTGCTTATCTACTGGTTCCAAAGTTCCTTAGCATCTCTCCTGCAGTTCAATTGGTCCTATCCGCACATGTATATCATTTCGCAATTTCCATTGTCACACAAAACCTGAAGATTGCGGAACGCTGTAGAGAGCCATTGCTCTCTATGTTCATAAACCCCTATTTTCTAGTGTTCTAGGTATTCTGAAAATGTCCTACATCCAGTTCCTTCTAATCCGAAGTGATCCTATTCCATTCCGGATTTCAAAATGCTTCATCCGAGCTGGAAATCACTTTATCTGCTCTGGAAATCACTTATCCGCTCCAGAAAACCTCTATTTTGTTTCGGATTTCCCTTATCTTGTTTGTGCATATGCATTTATACTTACTGTTGACATCTGGAACACTTTCCAGTGTGTTTAGGCACGTACCACATGTACCTGTCACTTCCTTGGTTACAGTCTTGGGTATATCCAGACTATAAATTCTGTACTGGTATTCCTAGAATACCAATAAAACCGAATCATTTGTGCGCTCTTCCCTATCATCTCTGAGTCCCTTCGCATCAGCAGAGTCGTCCTCCAGACCCCATTCTCATCCAGAATATAATTTCCTCCTTCTAGTCCGGAAATTTTGGTTTTCAGCCATCCTCTTCTTCCTAGTCATCCGGACCACTTTCCAGCACTGCAGGCAGTCTCAGCAAACCCTTTTTATCACCCAACCTAACCTTCAGAACCCCTGGGGATGAACATACTTGCCCTACCTTGCACCCACCTGACTTTTATCACCCACAATGTGCTGGTGAAGTTATGTCCGATCCAGAGGACAATCTCTGAGTTGTCCACACCCCACTTGTTGCTTGGATCGCAGACTATCCAGAGCAGCTTTTAATCGCTGGTATATCGGCCAAGAGCTCTCCTATCTCCACTGCCATTGCTGAATAGTTTGGCAACCAAGAACCCTCTCCCCCTTGACTTTGGCAGTCAACACTGGATGCCATTCGGGATGCGTGTAGAACGTGTGATCCGTGTGACATCACCCCATTCCACAAAGTTTGCCTTTGCCTCCATCTCAATGGCATTGTTGAGCCGTTTTGGGCCAACTGGGGTGACGCCTGCCCATCATCTTTCCTCACACCTGATGCACTTCACCAATGGCATAAGTTTTTTTTTGACCACTGTGTACGGTGGGCAATAAATATCATGGGAAGTGCTGAACTGGACTGACGTCTCTCCGTACTCCAACCACAGATCGGTGTACGTCAATGGCCAAATGGTATCACAACTCTAAAGCAAACCGGGGGGAAAGATCATCGGGATCTGGAAAAATTGCTTCCAGTTGTTGCAGCAGGGGCTGTCGACATCAATGTCCTCTGCGCACTTCGTTCCATTACAGAATTCATTTTCCTGGCGCAATGTGCATTCCACTATGAAGAAACATTACACTCCCTTAGGCAGGCCCTGCGAGAATTCCATCATTATAAGTCAAGAATAATCAACGCAGGAGGCCAATGGGGCAAAAATGGTCCGCTTAACCATTTCCAAATTCTGAAGCTAGAGCTTGCTCAACATGTTGAATGGAGCACACATACGATGGGCACTCCATACCAGTGGACAAGTGATATCACTGAGCGGTGTCATATCACACTCATCAAGATCCCTTACCATCACACCAACCATTGGGACTTTCCTGAACAGTGTTGTCGCTTTCTCAACCATGAGGAGAAAAAATGATCCTTTCGCCTTTTCACCAACCTCAAAATGGCCTACATTACTGTGGCTGACAAGTTGAGCCATGAGGAACAGGAGATATGACTCAATGACCCTGGATTGTCATGGAATCAATATGATGTGCGGCCCTCCACAAATTTGCAATCACTCTTCGAGAACTCACATTCCCATATCTCCCCTGACAACAAGCATGCATGCCTTGTCACCCTCCACCCCCACTTTCCCAACCTCTCCACCAATGAAATGTCTGGATGCCTTGGAATCAGTGATCTACGCCCTGCATTGGGTGACTTCTTCTCCTCCAGCTCATATACATGCTGAAATGGTCGTCGTGTTGCTTCATTTAATTGTCTCCTTCCTTTCTCTTTGGTCGATGCATGGAACAAGTTTCGAGTCCAACTGTGCTCAGTACAAAATCCCCTCATCATCTCACCACCTCAAACAGTTCAAGCCAAGCCTCCCAGTGTGTTGTTGCCTTTTGGCCATGCAAACACAGTCCTCCTTGCTCATGAGAGCGGTGACTTGCTATCACCCAATGCAGATGAGTGTATGTGTCAAACAACTTCCTTTGTCCGTTCTTACAGGTTTCTAGGCTATGTTGTGGCCCAAGTGCGTGGAATATTACAGCCCATCACCAGTCCACCTTCTCTGCTTCTGTTGTATGTACAATTCTTCAATTTCTCCAATGCTCACTTCATGGTTGTGGACAGTGTTCGTGTTGCTGCTCCTGTTCCAGACCTGGAAATGTTCCATGTGCAACGCTGAATTCGGAGCAATGGTCAATTTTTGGGTGATATCGTCCACATGGATGATGTTCATCAGGTTGTCCAGCTTGTTCCAAAGTTTGGCTCTGTGGTACCACAAAACATGACAAGTGACAACTGTCTCAAACTCAGTGGTGATTTTTATGTCAATTCATTTGCTAGCAAAGAGACTTTCCATGTGGTTCTTAGCCTCCAGTAGCAGAAACACATCGGGATTTTTTAAATCATATCTTTGTGAACAGCATAGGTAGAACTTGCAGATCATCATCTAGTTGTCACAGTACCCTATTGTTATCATCACGCCAATCTCATCTTTTTCGTCAAGTGTCACATGATACCGAAAAATGCAAATAAAAATATGAATATTGCTCAGAAATGTGGCCATTATGAAATATTGTGAAGGCTCCCAAAAATGCTGAGATGCATTTGTCCGACTATGGCAAATGCTGTCAAGTTCTGCAAGTCCCAGGACCTGCTTTTAGTCCTGCATTGTCAGACGTTCAAGACCTGTCCTGACCACTGTCCAACCCACAGAAGTGTCTGCCTGGAAGAAAGTGGTTCACTTGTCTTGATCGAATAGTCTGTAAGTGAGAAAGCTGATACACAGGTGAGTCTTATTGCTTGTTTCCAATTGCATCGTTGACTATGAGTAGTCTGAGGATGTCGTCATGGGCAAAGGGTCAGAGCATGAGTACGACACCACTTTGATATTCTAGCATTTGTATGTACAACATGGCCTCCGTTTCGGCTACATTATTCACTTGTTGTATCTTGTGCAGGTGCTTCTACATTGACTCACCCGAAAATGCACACAAGAATGAGATGGTCATAAACATGAAATATGAGAAGGAAATTTCCGACCAGTATATCTTTGCAACTTTTACCTGAAATGGCGGTAGCTGATGTAGATACCAGCCTGTGTAAGGCTTCCCAGAATATCGAAGAAAATGGAGGGAAGGTTGTAAAACTTGGCAACCCCAAGCTGACCCACATGGTACTTGACAAATGAGATATGTCTCGCAGGGTAACCCTCATGCAATGCACCTCAAAGTACATTGATGTCTTCGGGGGTCACCTAAGCTGATGTTGTCATAGGCCCAAGTGGTGTTGACTTGTTATATCAGACTATATACAAGCATGTTTAGATAAAGAGACCTTACTTGACGAGGAAGGTATGTGGAATTCCACATGCTTCTACATATGAAGCCTCATAATTTCCATACCAGAATTTGCACCTTGACCGACCAGTTAACCACATTGAAGTATATATATGTCTGTTATTGATATCAAATGTACTGTTATTTTCCCCAATGTGCAAGTGGCCTGGTATTTTCTCAAATCAAAGTATGAAAAAAGACGCTTATTCATTCCACTCAGTCTAAATAACGACCCCTTCACAACAGGACATTCTGCTCCACAATGTCGATTAGGAAAGTGAGGTTATACTTGCAGTACTGACACCGAGCTTTGGTGGGATGAGGAACCTGACCTCCCACGCCGTATAACTTGCAGAACTTGGCATTCAAACATTGAGTCTTCTCCATAACTCTCAATTTTTATATCATGGGAAACTTGATCATCCCTTCTTAACATGAGTACTTTTCTAGTTGAAACGGTGTCTATGGTCTGTTTGTTTCGTGTTTGAGATATGTTGAACCTGTTTTGGTGGATCTCATCATTCCTGACATTTAGGTCAAGCTATCTGGATGTTGGGTTGATGTGAATTGGTCTAGTGGCGACTGTGGACAAAAGGATGATTGGTCGCATAGGTTCATCTGGCCACCTCCCCTTTCCCCAGGATGATAGATGAGCCAGCGCCTTACCATAGATCAGGAAATAGGCACTGTGCTCAACACGATGGCCATGGTGTCCACCGTGCTAGAGTGATTTCTCTGGTGAGTCAGGGAATGTCGTTGATGTGCAAAGGTGATGCAATGTCTGGGCAGGGATTTCTATCAAGATGTTCATTGGTGTTGCAGGTCTACATTTTAACCTCTACTCTTGCACAATCTAGCACTCAATTGCGCTCACGACTAGTAGCTTGATGCTACACTTTACTAGGATCTATGGGACCACTAGTACCACTAGACGCTCAATGTGATCCAGTTACTATGTCCTGCGACCTTATCTTATCAGTCTAGGCTAGCCCTACTGATCATGCACACTTCACGAGGTATTGTATACACTCGTTTACATTATTATAGAGTTCACGATTCGATCTGCGATCCAATCTCACACATATGCTCAGGGGCTAATACCCCCTAGCCACGATTGCATGTGCCGTGCACATGTACTCACTTCCATTCCACATGGCCTCAACGGCTGTGTATATACTTCCATTCTACGTGTGTAGACCGCATGTGCTCTCTTCCATTACAAGGCTCTGCTGCCTTGCAGTAACCTCACAGACATCTCATAATTTACTATTTATCATACGGACTATTAGTATATCTATTAGATCTACCGTACACAGGTGTACATAGAGTAGACAGTATATAAAGCGAGGCAACTAGCTGGATGTCCTCCAGTCTAGTTCACCTCGAAGTCTTCCCCAAAAGCTTCAGGTGAGCCTATGGATCTACTCGTTCGAGATGATCCTTGACTCATAAGTTCCTATCTACACAGGTTCACCCTAACCAGGATGACCCCTACCATTCATGCCACTACTCTACCTCGACAGTAGATATGCTCAAGACACACACACACTACAGGGATCTAGTTATCTATGACTCAGGGGCTACGTCCGCCCCCTAGGTTTTGGGTTGTTTCAATTGGGACTTTGTGGACCCAAGTGCACAGATGAATGGACAGTGCTGTCGATGATCACAGTTGCATGTTTAATGCTGCTGCTTAGCACCATGGTATGGATGATCTGTGCATCACCAACCACATTTCGGGAACCTAATGTCAAACGGCACATCCTTGATTCCATCCAAACTTACCAGGGTCTGGTACAGTGCTGAAACAGCTATTGGCCTGACGTGCCCATCGACTTCTTCTCATGTCTCCCAATAGAGTCTTGTGTACAAGAATATGATATCCATGCTACAGACCCTAGTCGGCAATGCGATGGTGGTAAGATGGGGCATTCTACTGGCATCACGACTTCATTTCTAACATCCTACTCAGATTTATCCCTGCTACGTCATTTGGCAGTCATGGCCAATTACCCTCTTCCATGGGTTTCCGTTGGAGGTCAGCTCAATCTCTTTGAGGGCCAGGTGTATATATTTCAACTCCCAGGCGTCTGTCACCAAAGAGAACATTTTCGCACCAAGCACAGCACATTGGATACCCGCATTTTGTCCGATGCATTGTTAACATCTTGAGAGACATTAATGTTTCTTGAAACATTCCCATTGATGGCTCCACCTGGGACTCACTGGAAAGCTGGTAACGATAACATCCATGCATGCGACCATGTTGTGGCCTGTCCTATGGACCATACCTGATGCAGGGGTACTCCATTCGGTCCTGCTCCCTGTGATGCCCATTTGCTTCATAGCCAAGAATTGGAAATGCCATGTAATGATTGATGCAGAAACATTTTCCCTTCGCTGGCTGAAGGGTACTTCCCCATAGGCACAGGAACAGGCATAATCGCCATCACACTTGCCATTTTGTGATCATTGTTTGACCTCTCGGATCACCCTGGCTCCATTGTGACAACAGATCTGAAACAACCCTAAGAGTACTAGGTTGCACTAGGCTCAGCAACTAAGAAAGTGGGACTGAGTCATATCTTAGAAGAGGGGAACTCTCCAAGAGGACTTGACTGGGGATACCAGGCAAGACCCTTGGGTTTATATAGACGAGGTGTGTATGTACATGCTTGGTCGGTATCTATGATCTACTAACATATATAGACTAATGAGACATAGCCTCCGGAGCTGTGTGGAATGGAAGGGAAGCATGCATGGCCATGAGGCTGTGAAGAATGGAAGTGCATAGCCATGGGGCTATGAGTGGAGATTAATGTGCAGCATTGTACAGCCTTAATGAAGGCAGGGATGAACGAGAAGCAAACCATGAGACGAACTCTGTCCGGCTGGGTTTGAACTCTATAATAATGTACACAGAACCAAACAAGGGAACTGTGGGAAAAGGGGCTTGGTGGTTTGAACGTGTCAAGTGTCTAATGGTGGGCACTTAGAGGTCAATAGCTGTAGGACGGGAACGTAGTGACTTGAGCATTGCCATTGGGCATTGCAAATGCTTATATAATAGGGGCGAAAAGTATACCCCTGTAACAGGATCTACGTATGCTCTCACTATGTACTCCAACTCGCCTGCCATTCACACTCATGCAGACAGCCCCAGCGATACCCATCCTACAAGAAAATATCGCCTCCAGTGGCTACCTGATGGATAAATGCTTTCCCCAAGCAACTGTCTTGGACTGGGATGACGAGACCATCCCAACACCCATTCAAGGTCAGCTTGAGACCAGACTGGACATCATCATGTACATCGACTGGTACCGCTCACAGGGTTCCATCCTATTGGTATGACCACAGGATGGCAGACATCACCTACAACACAGCGTCGTTTACTGCACTGATTGGGGCGCTCTTGTGACTCATCCAGGGGTGTAAACATGCATGGGATGGACATCCACCCAAAGTTCTCATGGGTTACAAAGAATGTCACCCCAATGAACGGTTGCTCTGGGAACATGCCAGGGACATCGGCATCCACTTTGAGCAGATTGGGCAGGTCAACAGTGCAGGTGAAATCCGGTGGAGATTTGGCTGGGGTGATCAGATAAGATGTGATGCGACCTGGGTATGTTGGTGTACAATACATGTTAATCTAAACAAAAGAAATTGTGTTTGGCCAACAGTGGAGTTGGAGAATCGTGTGAGCTTACCGATTCATCCCATTGCATTGCAGAGGGGGCTCTCGGAGGCCTGGCCACTTGCAGAATTGGTTGCAAGTGTGTTGCAACTTGAAGAGAGTGACTCCCAACCCAACATTCCCTTCGCCAAACATGTTCTTCCCTAAATCACTAATGTGGTTTGTGTATGAGGTATAGTTCATAAATAAACCAGCCAAACTTACAGATGGGTAAGAATTTGCAGGTCTGTCAATAGCAACCTGTGGCCTACAATCAATGCTGTGGGGGTTGCTATATGTGGGGTGGAACATCAATATCATAGATGCTAATGAAGCCAAGGTGGTCACCAATGATAACCATGTTATTGCCAGACTTGGATATGATGAGCTCCACAGTAGAGACGTTGCTAAATGAACTGTCACCAAAGGAGGTGATCCTCATGTCATTGGAAAAAAGGTTGCATGAATGTGATAAAATTGTGGGTGATGGGTTTACTGGACAATGAGCTGCACATCCAACTCCCCAGCAGGGTATAGCCACACTTTCGCAATCTCTCATTGCAGCAATAGGTCATCATCACCATGAGGTCTCTCATCGTGAATGAGGGAGAGCAATCCTGAGCTGGTGCACTGAATGGACACGAGGTTCATCAGCTGGGGTCTCAGACCAGCACATGTCATAAAGGAGGATATCCCCACTCTTGAGTGCACCAGCAATGAAAGTGTTGCTAAGGCTACCTGCAACAGCAATAAACGGGTCTGTGACAAGGAACACCTGTTGTTTTTCAGTAGACCAGAGATGCTGGAGTGCTTTGGTATCCCATAGTTTGATGTGCCCATCAGCGCTGGCAGACAGAAGCAAATCAGAATCCAGAGCAGGAACGAGCTGTTGTACGATGCCCTCGTGCTGATCACTGACAGCACAATGGACAAACTTTGATGCGGCATGAGAATCCATGACACATTTTGCAACCATGAGAGCAACCTCACTGTTGCGCTTTCCCCAAGATACATGAGCAGTGCCACCATCCAGAAACATTATTGGGATTCCTGATACCCAAACCAGTGCCAGAAGCATCGATGTACCCCTTCAATACCCTTCCGTTGAGCAGGATAGGTCGCATGACGATGCCATACTCGGACATGAGATGTGTGCTGTCGATTGACGAGCCTTGCGGGGCATGGGTGACAGTTGGGTCACATGAACCTGCCCAGTGTTTGGGAAATGAGCTAGGTCACACTGAGAGATGGGGAATGAGCAACACACCCCTGATGGTATAACGGAGATTGAACTCTCTATGCCAGGTGTTCTCTTTGCACTTGAACAGCAGGATACACTGATTCTTTAGCTGATGCTTGGGGCTGATATCGAGAAACTGGGTAAGGAAGGCATGAAGCCAGATATTGTCATTGTCTACATGTTCACAGAGGTATCTGCAAGGAGGGCAAGGGCAAGGAGGGCAGGCAGGGGAAGGTAGGAGGTGATGTGAGTGAGAGACTCTTGTGGGATGTTGAGGAGCAGAGGTGGTAATCCATGTTGGGTAGAATTGGAGGAGATACACAAAGACTTGTTAATTTGGTGAGTGAATGCTTTCCGACGAGTTCGATGGGTCGTGTTGACATAAAATGGCAGAGAAAATTGCAAAGTCGGTACAATTGCAGACAAATCGACTCATCTGCGAGAGTCACTTGTCTATTGGTTTCATGATGAGTGTCCGTTATCCATGAGGTCAAAAATGGAAAGATTTAACCAGAGTTTGATTTCTGGCAGCTGCTGTTTGGCAAACCGAGCACTAACATCCGGCTTTCTGTATGTAAGTCCATCCACATCAGTTCACCAGAATTTCTTCAATGATCCTGCTGCCCTCTGCTTGAGCCTCTGCAAGAACATCACAAAAATAGTAAAACTTAAATATACTCATATCCATATATATTTGCTCCTGCAAGGCCTGTAATCCAAGTAATGGATAAGCCATCCAAGGTTGAGGAAAAATGGTAACACTATATAGCATATACCACACTTTGTTTCAAAGTGACTCTAACCATTAGGATAAGACAAGTACATTTTTATTGTGGAGAAATT
>JBBPLR010000952.1:0-11349 GCA_038089915.1 Sutorius australiensis
ACCTCAGAATGGAAGCATAGACATAGCCTTCAAGGCTATGTAGAATGGAAGATTAATAAATAGAAATGAAAGAGAAAACATGCATGCAATGCATGTGTGCATAGAAGAAAGGGGTACAGCCCCTATCATATTAAATACTTACTGCCTACATGAGGTGTGGCAGAATGGAAGATCATACATGCCTTCAAGACATGGTGAGGCAGTGGCCTCATGGTAGACATGAGAGATACTAGATCTCTAAGATCTGATGAGATCTGATCTAGATCCAGGGATACCATGTGCATCCTGAACTTATAATAATGTCAACAGTGATAATCAATACCATGTGACTGATGAGATAGTCAGTCCTGCTGATAAGCTTGATCTTATCTTGAAGATAAGATAGTGGACTTAGTGACTAGAATGTGCTTGCACATCTAAGTGGCACTAGAGGTCTCTAGACTTGGGTTGAGGCTTCAAGCCTTAGTAGAGCATCTAGCCCTTGCTTAGGGGTATCTAACCTGAGGATAGGGGCCTTAGAATGGCACTAAAAATGGACCTGTAACACTAAAGCTATTCTCTCATATAGCTTCATGATCTGATCTGATCACTAGGTTACTGCCTTACACTCCTCTCAATGTCATCTCTGATCTCCACTTCCCTTACACTGCATTCCATAGTATATCTTTCCATAATCTTTTCTCAACTTTTTCATAGCCTTTTCATAGCTTTCCATTTTTGATGCCCTGTAAACCTTATTGCCTCACATTATTTAAGCTGGCTTGTCTACTCAGTAGAATCTCAAGCTAGTTCTCCTTGATTATATCCTCCCCTCAAATGTATCCATCCTTGCTCTCTGAAACAACTGTGAGGGGTGTAAACACTATAGGTTGCTCTGGGCTTGAAAGTGAAGTGAAATGAAAGGTGTGGTAGCTTAGATATTACACTGAAGCTCCTGAGGAGAAAACTCCAAGTGAACTTAACTGGGGTCTACCCAGTGTTCACTGGAGGGTTTATATACTACTCAGTAGTGTGTGTACATGTTTAGATTAAATCTATGATCTACTATATATAGACTAATTGTCCTATGCAGACATAGCCCCAAAGGCAATGCTGGAACAACCTCAAGGCTGTGGAAGAATGGAAGTACAGCCATGGGGCATAGACTGCTGTGGCTGGAATGGAAGAGAAGTGCTACAGCCTCAAGGCTGTGAGCAGAAATGAAAGAGAAGCATAAACACTGCCATGCATAGCATGGAAATAAAGAGAAGATTGTGCATGATGCAACCATGTGTTGCTGAGTTCTAACTCCATAAAAAGGTAAACATAGTAAAACATAGGAGATGCAGATCACTGATCTGAGATAAGATAAGATAACCACCCAAGGCATAGCTGACTGGAACTCTGCAAGAGTCTAAGTGGCAGTAGAGGCCAATGACTGACATTGGACTTCAAGTCCATAGGAGCAGTTTAAAGACATGCTTAGGTCATGTGACCATCAAGGTCAGGTGACTGTTAGGGGTTAACATGGACCTGTAACACTATCCTCCCTTTAGGATCAAACTTCAGGTAGTGTTGCTGCAATCTCAGTTTACTGGTGGTCTATGACCAAAACCAGTAATGGTTTCCAGCACCACAAACCAAGCTGGACCATGAAAAAATCTGGGTTTGCTGAATACTACAGAAACTGCAGTCCACCTTTGAAACCAGTTCTAAACTGCAAACCACCATTGTCCAAATGTCTGTCCATATGAGGCCAGCAGGACTGCAAGGCTGCAAGATGGTGAGGGGATGCCTCCTCTTGCCTGTCCTACCTTGCCCTTTTCCCTTTCTCCCTCTCTGCCACTATCCTCATCTCTCTGTCCCCCTCATCTTGAATAACAACACACAATGGCCATTGCTGTTGTTGTGTTGCCACCACCCTTGTTTCCCTGCTCCTCTTGTCCCAATATGACAATAATGATACAATGAAAACAGCAAGGTGACATGATGATACAATTTCAATGTCATCAATGCATTGTGTTGCCACCACCCTCATCTGCCCTTGTCACATTGCTATCAGCCTCATCATCCTCCCTTGGTGTGTTGCCATGACTCTCATCCCTCTGCCCTCCTTGATGCAATGTCTGAAACAACCCAAAACCTAGGGGGCAGATGTAGCTCCTGAGTCATCAGATAATAGACCTATGTAGCGTGCCTGTGACTTGAATGGATCTACCGTCTAGGTAGAGGAGCATCATGAGTGATAGGGGTCATCCTGATTAGGGTGAACCTGTGTAGATAGGAACTTTATGAGTCAAGGGTCGTCTCGAGATGAGTAGACCCGTAGGCTCGCCTGAAGCTTTGGGGAAGACTTCAAGGTGAACTAGACTGGAGGGTGTCCAGCTAGTCGCCTTGCTTTATATACTGTCTACTCTATATACACCCGTGTACAGTAGATCTAATAGATATACAGTACTAATAGTTTGTATAATAAATAGTATGGGTCTAGGGTGAATAGATAAAGAGGAAAGGGTATAGGTTACATGCATGGAATGCATGTAGAATGGAGTGATGAGCATGCAGCCTGTGCATGCAAACATGAGGATAGGGGTCTAGCCCCTATGATATGAAATACTTACTGCTCACACATGTTGTGGCAGATCTGCAATGTAGGGTAGTCTATACCCTAGACATAGGGCATGATCACAGATCATGTGGCTCGAGATATCCTCAAGTTATGGATGAGGTATCCTGAGACGAGCACAGGAGAGTAATGTTCATAGTATGTTCATAATATGTTTGTACATTCATTTAAGAATGTTTGTAGTGTTTCCTTTTTAGGAAGTCACTTGGTTTGAGCATTTGAACCTTGCAAAGGTCGATGCTATTGCTTATGTAATAGGGGTGAAAATATGCTCCTGTAACAATGTCATGACAATGAAACAACAATGACAGTGTCCTTGCTGCTATCAGCCTTGTCCCTCTACCCTCATTGCACCAGCCTTGTTTCCCTGCCCCTCATCACATTGCCACCATCCTCATCTCCCTGCTCTCCTTGTTGCAATGCAATGACAACAACAACAATGTTGTCATTGTCATGTTGCCACCAGTTTCATTCCTCCTCCTTGTCCTCCTCTGCATTCAGATGCAATGACAATGACATGATGACCACAATGTTGTTGCTGTTGTTGTTTTGCCACCAGTCTTGTCTCCCCAACCCCCTTGACATGACATGTTACCACTAACCTTGTCCCCCAAGCTCAACAACATAATGACACAATGACCATCATTGTTACTATTGTGCCTCACCCTTGTATCTCAGACTTCCACAATGCAATGACAATGATGTGACACATCTTCCTGCCAGCCCTACCTCTCCCTCTTCCTCTTGGATTGCCAACTGCAGGCTTTCATGGCTGTCTCACTGACTATATCATCCTTTCATCAATGTGAGTGTTTGTTGACTCCATGCCTTCATGGCCATCTCACCAACTGCCTCACCAACTGTATTGTCCTTCTTTCATCCCATTCTTTCATTTACATTCACAATTCTTCCTCAGATGTGCCTCACTTCAAGATTTCATGAACACAATTATGTATTTATTCATAAGTGTCTTGAGTTGTCTACATGTCTCCTCCACATTTGTGATGCAGGCAAGCCAATCATTGATCTGCTCAACTTTGATGATGTCTTACCCAATTTGGAAAGGTGTACCCTGTCTGCTCAAGGTTTGAGTAGAGGCTTTGCTTAAACAGTGCTTGGGCAGTTACCCAATAAGATAAGTTGTGCCTCAGTTGCTCATGTCAGTTGAGTCACCCTTGTCTCCTTCCACAAGCCCACCAACTGTTACGAACCTTAGGTCACGTGGGTACTCAAACCCTAACCCTAGTCCATGACATCACGAATCTCATGCCATGCCTCATGTATTTAATCTCCGTAATCTAGAACATTCTAATCACATACACACCACACATTTATTTAATCTCCATCTTCATATATCTATATCCGTGATACTTTACTCACGATATGTCATCTCATCAGTCAGCATTCCCACTGACATAGTCATAATTACTCATTCACTATTTAAACATGTACAAACATTGTAGTAGTATATAAACCTGAATGCAGCACCAAGAGAACTCAGTCAAGTTCTCTTCAGGATTCCTCCATCCTACCTCTTGTCTCTAAGTCAGTATCTTTGCTGGGTAGCCTGGTCCTTGTTGGATTGGAGTTGCTACAGAAGAACTTGACTACAGTCTACCACTCTACCCTCTACTATCATCGTCACACGCGGCCCCTAGCGTTAAAGGGATATAGCTGGACTCCAGGCTTAAGGAGATCTCGTGTTACACTCTTCACAACTTCTTGCGCACTTGCGCCTTACCTTTTCTTTTACGTATACCCCGGCTATATGCTGGTGAAGGAGCTTAGCTATCTAGGGTGGCTCAGTGGTGTCCTCGAGCGGACTTAATCGGTTTAAACACTGCCACAAAAACTCTTCACATTCTTCACACTTCGGCGAGCATCCTCGTGTAGTGCATTTGTTATAATCCGAGTTATCTACACTCCAACATTGTCAAAAGAGCGGTCTTGTACCCGTCAACTAGGAGCTACATATATTTTTCTACTTAGGCAAGTCGGGAAGGCTATTGGCCTGATTGCACCTTCATGGTTGGAGTGAGAAGTCCTCACCTGAAGTTTACTTTTTTTTTTACTTTTGGATGTTCAACCCCAATCTCGGAGTCAATGTGACCTCCTTGATTAAACAAGAAGAAACCCCATACCTATACGAGGTACCCAAATATAACCCCAACGACTTCATTCTGGGTCTTATCAAAGAAGAAGAAGAAGACATCCCTCATCTTGCAGAATTCCTAGCGGCAGGGTTCACAAGTAATGACTTCGTGGAAAAGTACAGATCCCACGAATACCAAGCATCAGCGGTACTCCTGAGAAAAGAACCAGGACATGCAATACCAAGGTACCACCTATACAAACGTGGACCAGTTCAGGAACCCACCACCACTAGTGAACACCGAGGACGAAGACTTAGGAAGCCCAATACCCCCCAATCCGCCTATCCCACCACCATCACCAACAATGGCAACAGCCAAAGATATGGTTGCAGCCCAAACGCAAATCGCCAATCTGCAGGCGATAATCACCACGTTGCAGAACACAATCGCTGGTCTAGCAGTGACCGAAACAAGGATCAACAAGAGGGTCAACATTGTCTCAGACCCCCAAAACTTTGACGGTGATTACAACAGATTTGACCAATGGAAGGTCAAAATGAAAATGTATTTAGATTACTACAAGGACACTTTCCGAGAAAACAAGGACATTGCCATGGCAGTCCTTTCCAGGGTCAGACCCAAGAACGGGGAACCCGACAAATTCAAGGCAGGAGAATGGGCTATGCAAATTCTCCACACATATCTGGAAGAAAGCCGCCATGCATGGCCAACCAAGGACGAGCTTTGGGACGAGCTCAAGAAAAGATTCCACCCCAGAAACCAATGGGATGAGGCCCGAGAAGCACTCCTCATAATGAAACAAGGTCCACGCGAAAGGACCAAATCCTTCTTAGTCCAATGGGAGGCCGAAGCCATCAAATCGGAACTCCCTGGAGAATCAACAATTCTCCTCCTCAAACGATTGGTGAGGTCAGAGATCATGAAAGAAATCTATCTCTGAGAACTCCGAAAAGACTCTAATCTCGAGGACTACAAAGAAACAATTAAGAACATGGGAGGTGCCATTGAGGCATACATGGCCAGAAACAAAGGCCACATGTTCTTTGATCTAAAACCAAAGGAGGAAGGTCAGTCCAGGAGAGACCCAAACACCATGGACATTGACGTGGTTAACACCCGCAAAATGAAATACTTCAACTGTGGTGGAGACCACCATGCATCGGACTGTAAAAAGCTGAAAAAGGAATGCACGGAATGCAAATTCTTGGGAGGTGGACACTCGCAAAGGTGCTTCAAATTTAGGACGGTACGGGCAATGGAGATGAGCGCCGAGTCCAAAGGCAAAGAGCGGGAAGATCCACAAATGAAACAAATTGCCAACATGGACTACGATGCAGCCAAAGCCTACTTTGCCGATGTCCTGGAAAAAGAGCAAAGTCTGTAGCTGAACCAGGCGACTGCAGACAGGACACTAGATTTCATAATTCATTTCATATACTTAGCAATACGGAAACGGACTCAGGGGACGAAACCCCTGTATTTAATTATAATACAGAAGATGAGGATTCAACTTCTCCAGCCGAGACTGGGCCTCATGAAAGTGAGCTTGCTGCACGGGAATGCAGGCTTAATTCAGTCAAAAATAAAAAAGAAAATATTTACGAAAACCCAGAAAGGATCTGCCTCAGATCACTAAACCAGAGGAAAGAAATCAACCTACGCATACAGGTTGCACCGGCTACAGCCAAACAAGAAATGAAAACAGTCGAAGTGCTCCTAGACAGCGGAGCTAACAGCACATTCATCGATGCCACATGGGCTAAGGCAAATAAAATACCCATGACAAGATTAGAATGGGTAATCCCCGTATTCAATGTAGATGGATCCAAGAACTCCGCTGGAAACATCTCACACACTGTGGAGATAATCGTAGACTTCAACAGATACAGGGAAAAGATCACAGCCGACATAACCAACCTAGGAAAGAACCCATTTATCCTAGGATACACGTGGCTACAAAAACACAACCCTGAGATTGACTGGAAAACAGGAAAAGTGGAGCTGACACGATGCCCATGAACCTGTTACCTTCTTAGGGAAAGATCCGTGTTCCTACATATATTAGAGGAACAAGAAGTCAACGATATGCCTTACGTTTACCAAAGGCTCAAAAAGATCCGAAATACAAAAAAGGACACCATGGAAAAGACCGCAGCAGAGTTGGTCCCACGAGAATTTCATGGGTTTCTGGATGTCTTTACCAAGAAAGCGTCTGAACATATGCCTTTACGAAAAGAATGGGATCACGCCATAGAAACAAAGCCTGATTTCAAACCCAAAAAGGCAAAACTATACCCCATGAGTGTAGAAGAAGAAAAGGAAGTCTCAGACTTCATAGACGAACAATTAAGGAAGGGATATATATGTCCATCAAAATCCCCTCAGACGTCCCCAGTATTCTTCATACCAAAGAAAGATGGGAAGAAAAGGATGGTGCAAGATTATCGTTACATAAACGAACACACCATCAAAAACAATTACCCACTCCCGCTGATTAGTCAGCTTATAGACAAATTAAAAGGAGCAAAGATGTTTACAAAGATGGATCTCTGATGGGGATACAACAATGTACACATAAAGGAGGGCGACGAATGGAAGGCGGCCTTTGTATGTCACAGAGGATCCTTCAAACCCATGGTCATGTACTTCGGTCTGTGTAACTCACCAAGCACATTCCAGACCATGATGAACGAAATATTTGCCGATATGGAAGGAGTCATCATAATTTACATTGACGACATATTAGTATTCACAAAAACGGATAACCAAGAAGAACACAATAAGATCGTTCTAGAAGTCCTTCGACGATTGAAAGAAAATGATCTATTCATAAAACCAGAAAAGTGTTTCTTCTGAGTTAAATCTGTAGAATTCCTCGGCATGATCGTATCCGACCAAGGGATCGAAATGGATCAAATGAAGGTCCAAGCAATTAGGGAATGGCCCGTTCCCAACAATGTAAAAGGCGTGCGAAGCTTCTTAGGCTTAGCAAACTTCTATCACCGCTTCATCAAGGACTATTCGATCGTGGCTAGACCACTACATAATCTCACCAAAAAAGACGAACCTTGGAAGTGGGAAACAAGGCAACAAGAAGCCTTCAACATGCTTAAGCGAGCATTCACCACAGCACTGGTACTCGCATACCCAGACAATGATTGCCAATTATGAGTAGAAGCAGACGCCTCAGATTTTGCAACCGGAGCTGTACTCTCCATGGAAAAAGATGGAAAATGGCACCCCATCACTTACTCCTCACACTCCATGATGCCAGAACAAAGAAACTACCCAATTGCGGACAAAGAAATGCTCGCCATCATACTGGCATTAGAACAATGGTGTCATTACCTAGAAGGCGCCAAATACAGGTTCGAAATCTGGAGCGATCATGCAAACCTTCAGTATTTTATGAAATCCCAGAACCTGAACAGGAGACAAGTGAGATGGGCGCAATACCTATCAAAATTCGATTATGCCCTAATCAATAAACCAGGGTCATCCATGGGAAAAGCTGACGCACTCTCCAGAAGAGAAGACCACACTGTGGGAATAGAAAATGACAATCAAGGAGTAATAGTCATTCCTGCAGAGAGGATCTCCAAAGCGGAGAAATGTGTCACAATTCATGGCGCAGAAGAAGCGCTATTAGAACAAATCTGCCAAGCTCAAAACGAGGCAGCAATATCCAATGCTGTAATGGACGAAGAGGGACTAATAAAGGTCTCGGGTAAAATATACGTCCCAAAAGGAGACCTCCGTCAGAAGGTCATAACCCTGTATCATGACAGCACTGTGGCAGGGCACGGTGGACAAGAAAAGACGTTCGAGCTAGTCTCATGTTATTACATGTGGGAAGGGATGAGATCCCAAATAAAAAACTATTGTTTCCATTGTGAGCGCTGCGCGCGAATGAAGCTGAGTAACTGCCCACCGGCAGGCAAACTCCAACTGAACCCCATTCCAAATGGACCCTGGGAAGACATTTCAGCGGACTTCATCACGGACCTACCCACCTCTAATGGGTATGACATGATCCTAGTGGTCAAAGACAGATTCTTGAAAGAAGCTGTATTTATTCCCACAACAAAGGACATTACATCACTGGGAACAGCTAAATTATATCGAGACCATGTATGGAAAGAACATGGACTCCCCAATTCCATTATCTCCAACCGTGGACCACAGTTCGCCGCCCAGGTTATGAAAGACCTAGGGAAGGCCTTAAAAATAGAACTCCGCATGTCCACTGCCTTCCACCCCCAGACGGATGGACAAATCGAACAAGTTAACCGTGAACTCGCACAATACCTCCGACTGTACATGGCAGAAAAACAAGATGAATGGGCAGAATGGATAAGCCTCGCCCAGTTTACCTACAACTCTAGAATTCACTTGGCTACAAAGAAGTTGCTGTTTGAAATAACACACACCTATGAACCATGCATGGGAATTGCTCCCACAAAAGCAAAAGCCCCCACGGCAACGGACTTCATAGACACATTTGCGGACACAATAGCCCAAACAAAAGAAAACCTAGAAAAGAACAAAAAAAGAATGAAAGAATCCGCGGATAAACACCGCTCAGAGTCATCTTGCTACAAAGAGGGAGATAAGGTGTGGCTAGCCACAGAAAACCTTAATCTACACAACACACGCCAGTCGCATAAATTAACCAAACGATGGCTGGGCCCATACAAAGTAATCAAAATGGTTGGCAAGAATGCCATAAAATTACACCTCCCACGATCAATGAAAATCCACCCCGTGGTAAACGTATCACAGGTTAAACCCTATAAAGAACGCCTAGATGGCACACCTATTTATAAACCCAGACCGGTGGAAGTTAGCGAAGAAGGCAAGGAACTCCACGAGGTTGACTACATAGTCGACTCACGCTTACGTGGAAAAAGACTCGAATTCCTCATACACTGGAAAGGACAAGATGAAGTCGACAGAATGTGGGAACCAGAAGGAAACTTCTCATGCACGAAAGAAGCAGTTCGTGACTTCTATTTATCACATCCAAGTGCACCTTGACAATTGAGGATGACTCAAACAGACTTTATGACACTATTTAACCCGTATGAAAACTACACGGAAGTACCCACACCGTGGTCTCGCCTGGAATGCGAACCTTAGAAGGGGGGTAATGTTATGAACCTTAGGTCACGCGGGTACTCAAACCCTAACCCTAGTCCATGACATCACAAATCTCATGCCATGCCTCACGTATTTAATCTCTGTAATCTAGAACATTCTAATCACATACACATTACATGTTTATTTAATCTCCATCTTCATATATCTATATCCGTGATACTTTACTCACGATACATCATCTCATCAGTCAGCATTCCCACTGACGTAGTCATAATTACTCATTCACTATTTAAACATGTACAAACATTGTAGTAGTATATAAACCTGAATGCAGCACCGAGAGAACTCAGTCAAGTTCTCTTCAGGATTCCTCCATCCTACCTCTTGTCTCTAAGTCAGTATCTTTGTTGGGTAGCCTGGTCCTTGTTGGATTGGAGTTGCTACACCAACCTAATAACAACAGTTACTGAATGTTGTCAATGCTGCTGTGATGTGTGACCATCTTGCTTGCTGTTGATGTTGTAGACTGTTGTGGACCCACTGGTGCATATAACACAACATCAAGACACCCTCCTACATTTCAAGTCAAGGAGATTGGGGATCTCAGAGGTAGGAAATTGTCCTGTCCCAAAACTGCTAGGACAGGTGTCATTGCACAAGACTAATCTGCATAGTCAATAATCATACTTTCCTGTCAATTTTATGTAAGTATGTAAATTCTGCACCACATGATTGCTTTTGCCTACTAATTGATTATTCTTTATACCTAAACCCTGTGCATTAATGTTGTCACCAGACATGCATTGCTCAATGATGTGCCTCATGTCTGCTTCATCTTTGCTCTGGAATCACCCTTGAGGTAGTTAAAAGATGAAAAGGTTGGCAAGGTTAATTGTCATGACCTTCTCCCTACTTCATCTCTATGATATGAAAACTGGAGTGCAGGCTGATCCATCTCCATTGCAAAACACTCCTGCACCTTTAGCTCCATATTGAGGTGCTCAAGCCAGGTGAATCACCAAGAGAGCAAGAGGTTTGTCTCCCTATGGTGCTTCCAGGTGAGGTCCCCATGCTACACACACCTCAACTATGCCAGAGGAAGATGGGGAGTATTTTGATATTGATGGAGAGCTAGCTGGGCAGGGCTCAGAGTCAGAGACTGACAATGAAGAAAATTCCAGTGCTGAGTCAGGTCCTTGTCAACCCCCATGAGTTGGAGTATATGACCTCTTCATCAACCTGTCTCAAACTCAGTCTGAAAAAACTGCAAGCACTGCAGATATTCAATACTTTTTCCAGCAGACTGCAGAGAATTCTACCTGCAAACTGTGCAAGTACATTTCTTTTTTATCAAAGAGTCACACAGAAATATCTTATGAAGTACTCACTCTTGGCTTTCTCCGATAGTCAGATGATTTGATTGTGATTTGATGAAATGGCATCCATTTCAAAATGACAGCTCATTTGAACAGTTTTTTGACTTTTTGTTCTACTTACATATATTGGATCCTAGCATGTTGTGACATGATT
>JBBPLR010000953.1:0-11326 GCA_038089915.1 Sutorius australiensis
ACTTACAAAGGGGGTGATCTTATGCCCTACTAAGAAAACTATCACCACAGAAGGGGTAGCCACCCTCTTCTTTCATAAGGTCTACCTCCGATTCGGACTCTATGACAAAATCATCTCTGATTGAGGTCCCCAATTCGCCTCAAACTTCGCCAAGGAACTAGGAAGGCTCCTGAACTATGACATCTCCCTCTCCACAGCCTACCACCCTCAATCCGACAGAGAAACTGAACGAGTAAACCAAGAAATAGAAACATATCTGCGAATCTTCTGCAGAGCAAACCCCACCTCCTGGGCTGACTCCATCTCCCACGCAGAATTTGCCCACAATCACCGACCTCATTCCATCACCAGTAAATCTCCATTCTTTCTCATGATGGGTTATGAACCTCATGCCCTACCTTCTATCCTCCCTTTCTCTGAAATTCCTGCAATCGAAACCTGTCTAAAAGCCCTCTCCACAGCCCAAGATGAAGCCCTTGCAGCCCACGAACTGGCCCGACAAGTAATGTCCTCCCGCATTTGAAAAAAGTTCACCCCCTTCAGAAAAGGGGATAAAGTCTGGCTAGAAGCCCGAAATCTCAAACGACACGTCACCAACCCGAAATTCACCCCCAAACGAGAAGGACCTTTCACTATCACCCAGGTCCTATCTCCCTTATCTTATAAACTCCGCCTCCCTCAAACATGGAAACTCCACCCTGTCTTCCATGCTTCCCTCTTATCTCCTTATCACGAGAACTCCATCCATGGACGAAACTTCCCAGCACCACCTCCGGATCTTATAGAAGGGGAAGAAGAGTATGAAATTGAACAGATATTAAAGCACAAAGGAACACTGACTAACCGACGCTTCCTAATCCGATGGAAAGGATACTCCGCTGAAGAAGATTCCTGGCTTCCAGAAAAGAATCTCAAACATTCACAAACACTTCTCAGAGAATACAAAAGGCGACATCCCTCGACCTTTCCCCTCCAATGAACTCCCACCAACCTCACTCCTCCCCTAGCATCGAATCCATTGACATCACCATCGAACATTTTCTTGCAGCTATCAACCTCTCCCTATACCAAGCCCGGTTTTGTCGACGATACAACATCCTTCCTAGCCACGGTTGAGAGCACTCCTGCTTCTGCAAACTCTCTTACTGCATTTACCACTATTAAGTTCCCCCTTCACCTCTGTTTCTCCTTCATTCCCAAATGTCTCCTTGCTCCGACGTCCCTACTTCTAGTTATTCTACTTCACCTTACGAACCAACTCCTTCTATTTCAGATATTTCTACTGTTTCTTCGCTTCTTACTTTGATGGCTTCTGAACCCCCTTTGAATGTAGCCACCCCCGGATGGGCAGACAACGAACTCCCTGAACCAGAACCTCTACCCCATCCCACTCCAGTTCTCTCCGTAGATCTACCCGACCACGCCCTCAACCTTTGCTCCAACTACCCCACTTAACACTATATCCAAAATCTCCGAGGATACATCGCTGACTCTCGAATGGCCAGCCCCATCAATGCCCACCTTGACATGGGATCCTCCTTCCTCGCTCTCTA
Source organism: Sutorius australiensis (assembly GCA_038089915.1). Taxonomy (NCBI): domain Eukaryota; kingdom Fungi; phylum Basidiomycota; class Agaricomycetes; order Boletales; family Boletaceae; genus Sutorius; species Sutorius australiensis. Next base: position 1,554 of record JBBPLR010000953.1, read on the forward strand.
TAGAGCTTACCTCGAGTCCAATCGCCTAGATATCCTTAAAAGGATCCTGCACCTACCCCCCGACTCCATTGCATCCCGAATGATCGGGGAACTGCAGAAGAACCTGCAAGGAGATCTGCACATACTCGCCTTCCAACTTTGCTTTGGGGAATTTCTTATAGACGTTGATCACTATATCCGAGAACTCGCATTCGCCCACAACCTCCCTGTACCAACCACTACTTCAACACCCTCTGCCTCCTCCTCTCCACTAGCGAGCGAAGAAGAACGGGCCCTCCAAAGGATAGAGGCCCACTGGGAAGGGACCGCCGGACGCCTACCCCTGGCCCCTTCGCACCCTCATTACAGGGAAGCCTGCTACTACTGCCGATGTCTTGGTCACCGAAGGATTGACTGTCCTATCTATCAATGCCCCTCCTGTCAACGATGGGAGCCGGGCCATATTCAATCTCACTGCCCCCTTCGACGATGACCTACTAATCCAACCTCATCCTCTTCTTCTACTTCCTCTCGATGCTCTTGTACCTCTCATCGCCCCTACCGACGTGCACCTCACCATTCCAGCACCCCAGAACGGTACAGTGACCCTGGAGATGATGTCTTGGATGTAGTAGGATACTCTAACATCACTGGATCCCCCGCCGCATTTGACTAAAGTCAGTTCTGAACAGAGTTCAGAGATAACAGGGGGGTAATGTTACGATTCACCTTGATTTAGCCCGCCTTTCATCCCATAGTTACCATCTTCGTTCTCTTTTGGACTTACCTCTCCCAAAGCTATTCTCTTGTATAGCTTTGTGATTGTTAAAACTCCTCCTAGCCCCTGTCTTTTTCCTCATCGAGCTCATCGACCTCCTCATCCTTGAAACTCTCGTCTTTGTCTCCCTCCTCGCTCTCATCCAGTACTACACTGGACAGTCCTCCTCGACTCCTCCTCCTAACCCACCTCGTCGTCCTCATCGTCGGAACCACTCACCCAAGACACCTCCCAGACCCCCCATGTGACTCCTCACCTGACCTCCATGTGACTCCTCATCATCTGACCTCACATGTGATACCTCGAGTCCTTGACACCTCGGCCCCTCGTCACCTCAGTCCCTCGTCATCACCACACCTTGTTCCCGTACTCCTGATCCTATGCCACTCCACCTGTCATGGATCTTCCCCGGATCCTCCCTAGATCTTCCCTAGATCTTCCCTAGATCTTCCCTAGATCTTCCCTGGATCTTCCCTAGATCTTCCCCAGATCTTCCCCAGATCTTCCCTGGATCCTCCCCGGATCTTCCCTTGGTTATCCCTAGATTTCCCTTGGATCTACCTGATCCCATCTCATCTATGAAAACCCTTAGACTCCAATCGGGATCTCCTTCTGAACCCTTGTTCCTCTCTCGCTCCTGATCCTCGTCCTATCTTGACACTTTATTAGTCTTACCCTGAACCCTTCGGATCTCCGTGATCCTTTCCAAGTATCACTCTTGACTTTACCCTTGACCCAGGTTACCTGCTATGGTAACTTCCTTTATATATCACTTGGTCTGTGCACCACTCCCGCATATATATAAAGCCTAGTAGAACCACCTTGTACTTTAACTTCGCTCTACCTTTATCATGGCCCATACATTGGACCACTAGGCTTACCTCTTGTATCTTGTCCCTGCTCAATCTACCTTCCTCGGTGAACCACAATCAGTACCCAGCCTGATCTCCCCAGAACATTAGCAGGAATCCCTGTTGCCATCTGGTATCAAGCCCAGATTCCTCACCAGGTCTCAAGCCCTGGTCGTCTTACCCCTGTTAAGCCTACCAGTGGGTCTTAAGGTCTACAGCTAAGGCCTACCCAGCTGTAACTGTAACATTCTGTGCTTGCATGAACCAAGTGAGATTGACATGATTGTTCCAAATCTCGGATTGATACTTTGCACCCTCTAGATAGTGGCACCATATCTCCAATGTGTGGATAATGCTCAGCATTTCCTTATCACATACTGGGTAATTCCACTCTGTGGGGGTCATGGAATGTGATGCAAAGGCAACTGGATGCCATTTTACATTCTTGAGAATGGAGAGCACTGCTCCTGTGGTGTAGTTGGAAGCATTGGTCTCAAGCCTGAATTTGGAATTGTTGTCAGGGTAGATGAGGACCAGTGCTGTGGTGAAAGCATGTTTGAGCATGTTGAATGCCTGTTGTTGGGGTTCCTCCCAACAGAACTTGGTGTCCCCCTTTAGGAGGTCATTCAAGAGTCTTGCCATTTGTGAATAGTCTTTGATAAATCTCCAGTAGAAGTTGGCTAAGCCTAGGAATGAATGAACATGCTTGATTGTTGATGGCATTGGCAAATCAAGGATGGCTTTGACCTTGTCATTATTCATCTTGATGCTGTCTTGTCCTATGGTCATGCCAAGGAACTCTATCTCTTTGTCAGAGAAGAAGCACTTTTAGGGCTGCCAAAGTTCAGTTCTAAATCTAAGGTTTGAACCTGAACCTCTGAACTGAACCTCAAGGTTCAGGTTCAGTTCAGGTTTAGGTTCAGGCCTAGAGCATTAGGTTCAGGTTCAGGTTTAGAGCTTGTCAGATACTAGAGAACTAGTTCAGAACTAGTTCAAACCTTGAACCTGCCCCTATGTTTGGATCATGTTATGAATGACCACATAGTTACTTTCCTTATTTGCAGCCTCAATGAAACTTACAGTCAGCATTTTATGAGAAGGAAATGAAAGCTTTTGAAAGAACTGTAAGTGAGATTTATTATATTCTGATAGTCTTTACTTAAAATATATGGTTTGATTATTATGTTACTGCAATGGCTGCAACAGATATGCCTATTCAATCAAAGACTGCTTCTCAAAGTATTGTATTTAAAAAAAGCATTATCAGAATACTTGTCAAGAGTTGAAAAACTATCTGGATAATCCACTAGAGGAAGTTATGGATAGAGTCAAGTGGTGGAATGTAAGTAAAGTTATTGCTTTGTTATTATTAAAAATCTTAATCACTTTTAGTATCACTCCAATCAATATCCAGTGTTGTCAAAAATGGCTTGTGACTATTTTGCTATTCAAGGATCATCCACTGCCTCTGAGCAGGCTTTTTCTCAAGGTGGACTTACAGTAACCCTATTGTGCAATAGCCTTCATCCTAATGCTATAGAGGCTCTTCAAATCTTGAAGAGCAACTATACAAGTGGAGATTTAATAGCTGAAACTGAGGTTTTACAGTGGGAAGTGAAATCTTGGACTGTAGAGGAAGAATGATGGTTATGTATATTTGAAAGTTAAATCTAAGGTTCAGGTTCAGAACTAGTTCATGTAGGTTCAGTTCAGTTCAGGTTCAGGTTCAGACTAAGGACACTAGGTTCAAGTTCAGGTTCAGCCCAGAAGAGTACTGAACTGAACTGAACTGAACTTTGGCAGCCCTAAGCACTTTTCTGATTTGACAAATAAGTCATTCTTGAGATGATGCAGAGCCCCCATCATGATCCTGTCATATTCTGCTTGGTCATCCATCATTGTAAAGATTATTATGTCATCAATGTAGACAACAACAACATCTTCCATATCAGTGAAGATCTCATTCACCATCATTTGAAACATGGCTGGTGAATTGCAGAGGCTGAAATACATAACAATGGGTTCAAAGGCACCTCAATGGCAGACAAAGGTGGCCTTCCATTCATCACCTTCTTTAATGTGGACATTGTTGTAGCCCCATTGAAGGTCCATTTTCATGAGGAGTTTTGCTCCTTTGAGCTTGTTGACTAGCTGTGCAATCAATGGCAGTGGGTAGTTATTCTTGACTGTATGCTCATTTAGATAATGGTAGTCCTAGAACATCCATTTCTTTCTGTCTTTCTTTGGAATGAAGATCACAGGGGAAGTTTGTTCCAATTTAGCAGGCAGATGTACCCTTTTCATAATTGGTCATCAATAAATGTGGAGACTTCTTCTTGCTCCATGGGACTAAGGGAAATCAATCTCTCTTTCTTAGGTTTGAATGTGTCCTTTAGTTCAATGGCATGATCCCATGATTTTTTGACTAGGATTCACTCTGACTCTTTCTTGTGGAACACATTGATGTTCATGATACTGCTTTGGGACTAGCCCTTTGGCAGTTTCCTTGGGTTCTTCTGCCTTTGACTTCTTTTCCTCTAGGGTGCAGATTGTTTCATAAACCTGGTGTTACACCTGGTCCAGGTAGGATCGGGTGTAGCCCTTCAAGGGTTTGAGAAGATGGACAGGCAGTCCAGCATCAAGGAAGAGGGCAAGAGTGATGAGCTCAAGCCACAGTCAGGATCAAGGGTTGAGATGATGGTCTCAAGCCTGGTTGAGGTAATGATGCTACAAAGGAATGTAGGTCAAGTTTGAGGTGAGACGCTTAAGGGTTACTTAAGGTCAAGCAAGAGGTTTGGGAGAAAAGCAGTAAGATTGGTATTGTGCTCAAGTGGTAGTGAGAATAGAAGGGAGAAACTACTTAGGGAATATACATGGGTGAGCCAGGTATATATACCTAAGGGAACCAAACAAAGGCAAATACTGTAAGAGGAAGTAAGCCTAGAATGGTAACTACATGGAATGTCATGGAATGTGACAGAACAACTGCTGACTGAGCAAATGAAATGAAGTGGAATATCATGGAATGATTATGTCAGCAGTTGGAAAAGGAAATGAGTTTGTGGGAATGAGTTAGGAGAAGAAGAGAAAAGGGAGTGAATTGTAACATTACCCCCCTGTTATCTACCAAGTCCACATGTTAGTCTTTCAATCAAATGCTCTGAGAGTAGGAGATCCAGTGACATTGGCATATGCCTTGTTGTTCCAGGGGTCATCCTCATTGTCATCTATGAAGGACTGATTGAGTTGGGTGAATGTGTAGATTTGACAGAGGGGTTGCAGTCTATGGGTGATCAGGAACCTTGCATGTAAACCTGCGACCCTAGTGTAGACCGGAGCTGGAGGGGATCCTGGATCTGTGTTACATGAGCAATGAGATCTAGATGACATTGGAGAGTGTCCAGAGGATGAGGAGGATGTTGAGGTCTGACAAGGTGGTCTCCTAGCGAGCAGGCAGTGGCATTGAATATGGCCTGGGGCCCAGCGAAGACAGGTGGGGCATTGGTAGATGGGGCACTGGATGTGGATGTGTCCAAGTCTTCTACAGTGAAAACATCTCTCATATCAGCGTGGATGGGATGAGGTGAGTGGATTGTTGCTGTGTTCCCTGGCCCATCATGCTTCAGCTTGGTCAATGGCATGGGCTTCTTCCAGGGATACAGGCGATGATGACATGGTTGGGTGAGAGTGGCTTCTTCTGTGGATAACTGGTGGAGGCATGTCATGTGCATGGGCAAGATCCTGGACATAGTGGTTGATCTGTTGGAGGAACTCTCCAAACTCCATTTGGTAGGCAAGGGTGTTGAGGGCTCCTCGGATCTCCTCAGAAATGTTCTGTAAATAGGTGTGAATGAAGTCAATATTGGTATCAGGGTGGTTGAGAAGGAGAGGAACAATTCAGGACAGTTGTCCCACTTGGAGGAAGGCCCAGTAGAGGGTGAGAAAAGAAGACCCAATGTCAAGGTGAGTGTCAACTAGGGTGGCTAAGTGGGAGTCATGGACAAAGTTGTTCAAGAGATTGATATAGTCAACATCAGGGAATTTATTGCAGACATTATGGGCAAACAGAGGTAGGTCAACTGACTTCATGAAATGGGGCATGGGTAAGATGGGGTTGCTGATCATGGAGGCAATGGAGACAGGAGTGGGAGGACGTATGTCCCATCCAGGTTCTGTGGTAGTGGACACATTATTGATTTCATCTAAGATGGGGATATCATCTGTGGAGATAAAAGAAGAACTGATGAGGGTGGAGTCTAACATAGAGGAGACTGTGGAGATGGAGTCTTCAGCATCAACAGTTCTGACAGAGGTCTGCATTGTTGGTGGTGGTATGAGTGGAAGAAGTACTGAGGGAGAATGTCATGGGGTATCATTTTTTATATGCATTGAGGTCAGACTTGGCATTTTTCAAGTTCCATTCTGGGATCCATGAATCATCTTCAGTGGAGTAGCCTTTCCATTGGATCAGGAAGGAGAAGCCTGTGGGTGTCCATTTATGTTTCAAAATGATTTCAATTTCATATTCCTCTTCTCCTTGGATTAGATCAGAAGGCAGAGTGGGGAAGTTCTTTCTGTGAATTTCATTTTCTGAATAAGGGGAGAGAAGTGAAGTGTGGAATGTGTTGTGGATCTTCCATGTTTGTGGAAGACAGAGTTGGTATACCAATGGGGATAGGACCTTTGTGATGGTAAAGGGTTCTTTGTGTTTAGCCAAGAATTTTGAATGGGTATTTGATTGTTTCAAATTCTTGGCTTCGAGCCAGACCTTGGCTCCAATTTGAAACAGGATAAATGGTTTATGGTTCCAGGTGGCCATCTGTTGTCTGGCTAGATTGTGGGCCATGAGGGCTTCTCTGTGGACTTCTTTGAGATTTTGAAGGTGTTTGCTGATGGCAAGTAATCCCAATGATGGGATAGTCTCTGGGAGGGCTGTGGGTTCATATCCCATTAGAAGGAAGAATGGGGATTTGCCAGTGACCAAGTGTGGTCAGTGGTTATGGGCAAATTCAGTGTGGGTGATATGTTCCACCCAGAATTGCAGGTTTGATCTGCAGAAGATCCTCAGGTATGTTTCTACTTCCTGGTTAACTTGTTCTGTCTCTCCATCAGTTTGTGGGTGGTAGGCAGTGGACAGGGAGGGGTCGTATTTCAGGAGTTTAGCTAGTTCTCATGCGAAGGTGGAGGTGAATTGTGGTCCTTGGTCAGAGATGATGTTGGAATAGAGGCTGAATCATCGGAAAACATTGTGGAAAAATAGTTTGGCGACTCTCTTGGCAGTTATTGTTACAGGTCTACATTTTAACCCCTATTCTTGCACAATCTAGCACTTGACTGTGCTCATGACTAGTAGCTTGATGCTACACTTTCCTAGGATCTATAGGACCACTAGTACCACTAGACGCTTGAAGCGATCCAGTTACTGTGTCCTCTGATCTTATCTTATTGGCCTAGGCTAGCCCTACTGAATATACGCACTTCACGAGGTATTGTATACGCTCGTTTACATTATTATAAGGTTCATGATTGGATCTGTGATCCAATCTTGCACATATGCTTAGGGGCTAATACCCTCTAGCCATGATCGCATGTGCCATGTGCATGTACTCACTTCCATTCCACATCACCTCGATGGCTATGTGTATACTTCCATTCTACATGCGTTACACGCATGTTATACCCTCTTCCATTCCTATTTATGAACCCTTAGACCGTATCTCTGATTTACTACTTATCATACGGACTATTAGTATATCTATTAGATCTACCGTACACGGGTGTACATAGAGTAGATGGTATATAAAGCAAGGTGACTAGCTGGACGTCCTCCAGTCTAGTTCACCTTGAAGTCTTCCCCAAAGCTTCAGGCAAGCCTACGGGTCTACTCATCTCGAGACGACCCTTGACTCACAAGTCATTATCTACGCAGGTTCACCCTAACCGGGACGACCCCTATCATTCACAATACCTCTCTACCTAGACGGTAGATACGCTCAAGCACATCACGTGGATCTAGTTATCAACGACTCAGGGGCTATGTCCGCCCCTAGGTTTTGGGTTGTTTCAGTTATGGTCTTTGTTGTGGGGCAAAGAACTACCCCCTTTGTAAGGCCATGGTCTACCACAACCAGGAATGAGTTAAAACCAGAGCTGGAAGGGAGGTTGGTGATGAGGTCACAAGAGATTTGCTGGAATGGTCATTGCACCATGGATGGGATAGGAGTGAGGGGTGGTGAGGTGGGGTGGGTGTTCATCTTGTTTTGTTGGCATGTGGCACAACCCATGACATATTGTCAGATGTAGGAAGCAAGACCTGGCCAATAGAACTGTTGGAAGACAAGTTGGCAGGTTTTAAGGAAATCCAGATGTCCAGCCGACTGGTGATCATGACATCATTGGAGGATTGTTCGACAAAGGTTATCATTGGGGGGAACATAGATGCAGTCATGGTATGTGAGGACTCCATCACAGTGTCGCCAGTCAGTGAGACAGAATCATAGTGGTGCTGGGGTGTTGCTGGTGAGGGTGGCCATGGCTGCAAGGAACATCATATTGGTGTGAGATGCAGTTTCAATGTGGGAGGCAAGGCCCACATCAATGAGGTTGATGAAGAGGGAGTCTGGTAGTAGTGTGACATCATGGTTATCATCCAAGGTGGAGGTGATGTGGTCTGGGTGACATGAGAGGGCGTCAGGAGCTGAGAGTTGAGATCCTGGGATGTGTGTGAGGTGAAGATCAAAATCTGCTAGGTCAAGAAGCCAATGTGCTTGTCACTGGTTAAGTTTGTGGAGAGCCTTAAAATACAGGAGGTTTTTATGTTCAGTGAAGACCTCAACGTGATGGATTGCACCATGAAGGTAGTGGCGCCAGGCTGTGAGTGCACACATGATTGTGAGGAGTTCTTGGTCATAGATGTCATAGTTTCATTCTGCATTGGAGAATGTTTGGGAGAGGTAGGCACAGGGTTTCCAGTTGCAGTTGGTGTCAGATTGAAGAAGGATGGTGTCCAAGACTTGTCCCAATGTATTGGTTGAGATAGCAAATGGTTAAGAGTGGTTGGGAATCATGAGGACTGGTTGGGTCATGAACATTGTTTTAAGGTCTTTGAAGCTCTTCTGGCATGTGGGGGTCCACATCCAAGGGTGGTCCTTCTTGGTGAGGTCTAAGAGCGGTCATGTGGTGTTGGAGAAATGGGGAATGAATTTTTGGTAGAAGTTTGTGAAGCCTAGAAAGGATCAGACATCACAGACTTTGGCAGGGATGGACCAATCCTTGATGCCATCTAGTTTGACAGGGTCCATTGCTATGGAACCTGGTGTAATTATCATTCCGAGATACTCAGTCTCAGAAGTGGCAAAAGAGCATTTCTCCAGTTTGAGATGGAGGTCGAGCTCTTCCATTCATTGGAGTACCCTCTTGGTTCTTTCAATGTGAGTTTGGTCATTGGGTGAGAAGATCAAGAGGTCATCCATATATATGACAAGCCATCCTTCCATGATCATGTCTCAGAAGGAGTTGTTCATAAATTGTTGGAAGGTGGCAGGGGAGTTTGTGAGTCCAAAGAACATCATGTTAGGTTCAAACAAGCCTTTATGGGTGATAAAGGCGGCTTTCCATTGTTGTCCATCTTTGATGTGGACATTGTTATAGCCCCATCGGATATTGAATTTGGTAAAGCAATGGGTGTCTTTGAGTTTATCGGTGAGATCTGAAATGAGAGATAATAGGTAAGCATCACAGACTGTGTGTTGGTTGAGGTATCAGTAGTCTTGGCATGGTCAGAGTTTCCCATCCTTTTTCTTAACAAAGAAGAAGGGTGATGCTTGTGAGGAGTTGGAAGGTCAGATCTTTCCAGATGCGAGATTTTCTTCTAGGAATTCTTTGGTGGCCTTTTGTTCATGAGGGTTCAAGGGGTATACCTTGGTGATCTTCAGGGTGAAGGGGAACATTGCATCAGCCAATGTTTCCATTCTAAAAACCCATCTGGAAGCTAACCATCCCCACATTTGCTTCTTCTTCATCATTGCAATCTATCAGGTCAGGGATTGGTTTCTTCTTTGTCATTTGAACTCAGGGATTTTTTTTGATGGTTCTTGGTTTTTGTGGATGAACTTCTTTGTACATTGGAAGGATGTGTGGCCTTTTTCTCAGCATTTGAAACATTG
>JBBPLR010000954.1:0-11323 GCA_038089915.1 Sutorius australiensis
TGATCTTCTTGCGTTTATCGTCCCACCCATATGTATACCGGGTGCTCCCTCTGTGATAGTAGTGACTTGGTATCCTGATATCTGCGAACCCCTTGGCCCTGGCAGGCGAAAATACAGGAAAGAGCACCGGAACCGTTCTCCAATCGGAGAAAAAGTGTCCCTGCGCATAGCGAGCCCACGGGTTTTCGCAGAAATCGAAATCGTTGTCGACCGTCTCGGCAAATGCGAATGGATCACCTGAACCTGATAACTGTCCCAGAAGCGGCTTCGTTCTCTGAACATTCGGGTCGCGATACGAACTGTAGAGTCGTCGCGCTGGCGTGTCTGGTGGACACGTACGTCGGTATTCGTCCCATACGCTGCCTTGACCCTGCCAGTCGGGCGTGAAATCGCCCAACATCGCCTCCAGGCCACCTAAATAGGTCGCGTAATGAATGAGTCAAGTGCAAAGATGACAAGTGCATACCAGAAGAGTCTTGTTGTGTGAGATTGTTATATCGCTGGTGCTCCCAAGGGACAAGTACCCGACCCTCTGCTTTGCCGTTGATTGGCATATCCATGCTGGGCAGCTACAAGCGAAGTCAGCATCACCTGCAGAGATACGATACAGTGTTAGCGTATACCTTGTGTACAAACTTTTCGAGAAGATCACGGAACCCAAGGGATCGGTGGCCACGCTCTTTGTCCACATAGGCCTTTTCGATAGCGACCTCAAAAGCTGTGCCATTCTCGACGCGCACGAGGTCGATAGAAGACAAATGTCCCATCTGTAATACCGTCAGGACAGACCCATTTCGTGCAAGACAGCACGACCTTACCAGGAATGCTCTCCGACGCAATTCCGCGCCGCTCAACGCCCAAAATGGCGCAAGGTCCTCATTGATAGAGTCAAACTCATCCACGAACTTGAAGTCGTGTTGCTTCGCATATGCCCACCAATCTTCGAATCCTCGAGGCGGGTCGCGGCCGTAGCGGCGCCTATATTCTGCGACGGCCTCGGGCAGTGTTTTGCTCTGTTTCGAGAGACGCTGTGTGAACGTAGCTTTGGCCTCAGACATGAGCGTCGTGATTGGGTGCTCTGTGATGGTGCCAGTCCCTCGCGAAAACGGAAGCCAATCGGATGGGAGCCAGCCTCTTCGAGGGGTTGTCCGGCCAGCTGGTTTGCGGTCATAGTTGGCGCCAAAGAAGCCAGCGAGCGTAAACAGCAAAAGTACGCCCGTGATGAACGTCCATCCGCGCCGTTGTTCAGCTGTGCGCATCTACGAGAGCTGGTCCAGATGATGGTCAGTGGCCAAATTGTGATAGAGACCAGAAAAGGCAATCCAAATCGGGAGTCAAACGGTGCGCTGGCGCTGACTTCTCTCGAGTGCCATGACCTCCTCCTACCCTCGCTTGTCCTCGCAGCCCTCGCCGTCACCGCGTAGGCCATTGTGTATCGCTGAGCTTGCCGATCGCGCGACACACAACTTGTGGGACCCTTCAAAGAGCCTGAAACAGTGGCTCAAGGCTGCCGATGGGTTCCGCAAGACCGGTCGGGCATACCATGAGGCAGGTGACCTCGAAGCTGCATTTGTCGAGTTTGCCAAGGCAGCTACCATCATTCTCGAGAAACTCCCTTCGCACAAGGAGTATGTCGCACTCTTAACCGCAACACAACGCCATAACCTCGGTCTCGTGAGTCCGCAGTCACTCCATCTACATTTTTTTGTTTTTGTTTTTTCTCGCGATCCGGTGGATGGTCATCATCTTTGTGCGTGATGCACGTATGGGTACTCCATGCGCTGTATCGCTAGCTCATGCCCTTACATGCTTGAACTGGTACTGATGTGTCTGCGTCGCAGAACGGACAAGACATCCTCGGCTACCTTGGTGACATAAAACCCATCCTCGTCGACCGCTATGAACGTTGGGCGTCACAATACCCCGAAGAAGCAGCCGCTGTGCGTGCTGCGTTGGACGCTGGTATGAGAAAGCAAGTTGATTCCAGACCCGATGGGTATCCCGACCATGACGAATCAGGTTGGCAGGCTCACGAGGCAGCACGACGAGACGCACAACTGAGGCGGGAAGAAGTGAGAAGGGAAGAAGCAAGACGTTTGAGCGACGCACTCTACGTATCCGTTGAGCAAAGGGCGGCTCGCCGACCCCAGATTGACACCACGTCCGGCAGAAAGAAAGAGGATGCACTGTCAGCTGCGAGACGCGCGGCGAATTTATCCAGAGAACCCTCCGTCATTCAACGGGACAGGTCGGATAGGTCCGGCTCAGAACCTGTCACCCCTGTCAGCAGTGAAGAACGGGAACGACGGCGAGAACGCGAGCGAGAGCGTGACGACGCCCGATATTACCAGGAAGATTCGAAGGGACGTGAAGAAGAGGAAACTCCTCGAAGACGGAATAGAGAGCAAGAAGGCATTCTAAAGCGTCAGCAAGAAGCAGAAGCAGCGTCTCGTGTCGCTCGCCGCAGCATTATCCCTTCACCCAGCTATGCGCATCCGCCATTCAATCACACATACCAGCATGCTCAACCTTCACCAAGGAACGGTGAAGTTAGCCATCAAGACGCCCTTCCACCTCCCATGCCATTAGAAAGTCCGACAAGGTAAGCTTTGTGACTTCTGTCTTCATATCCGCCCTCATCCCGCGACTTCAACAGACATCAGCCGCCATCTGTGAAAGGGTACGTAGACTTGCCTCAGGGGTTACACGCTACTCACCATCTCTTCCATTCTAGTCCTTCATACCCGGTACCAATCACGACCACATCACCCGCGCCGCCAGACGGGTACATTCGATACCCGCAACTCATGTCCCAGCACCAACTCTCGCAGGGTTACACCCCCTCTCTTCAATCCATGTTTAGCTATCCTACCCTTAAACCTTCCGAAGTAGGGCCGTCCTCCCTTTTGTTCATCCCAGATGCGTTCAAGACGCCGTCTCTCCACCTCTACCCCGCTGGTACGCTCCCTCGTCCCTCTGTACCCATTCCGGCACACCATCCTGCACCGCCCGCCAGCCAACACCAACACGTCGCCTATTCGACACTTTCTCGAACGCAGGGACCACCGCCACCACCCGCTCCGCCTCTTCATGCTGAGAGTGAACGTTTCCGCACGGCTTCCCAAGAGTCTGCGCGCATCATCCGGGAGCGTGCGAGCGAGGACCGTGTTCCAGAACTCAAGACGGTGTCCCTTCCACGCGATTGTCTCCCACGTTTCCTTTCCATTGCCGCGCTCAATACGTCGCGGAACCGCGAAACGTGTGGGCTGTTGTTGGGAAAGGACGTCAAAGGCAAGTATGTCGTGACGACGCTGTTGATTCCCAGACAGCGTTCGACGAGCGATACGTGTACGATGGACGAAGAAGAGTTGGTGATGCAGTTTACGGAGGAACGATCATTGATTACGCTAGGATGGGTGAGTTGGGGGTTCAAGAAAACAGTTCCGTCCATACTGAGGATCGTGTTATGGTATTAGATCCACACGCATCCGTCGCAGTCTTGTGAGTACCAAACGGGTCATCTTTGAAACTTCGCTTCTCACCGTGCCATCGTCTCGTGCTCTGGTATACATATCCGCACATGTACAGGTTTCATGTCCTCGGTCGACCTACATACCCACTCGGGTTTCCAAAAAATGCTTCCCGAATCATTTGCCGTCGTCTGTGCCCCAAAATTCACTCCAAAGTACGTCCCCGTCCATTCTCGCGCACGTCACCTGAGTAAGAACACTCGTGACCTTCCCACAGCTTTGGTATCTTTCGACTGACGGATCCACCCGGTCTACAAACGATCCTGGACTGCCATGCCAAGGAGGCGTTCCATCCGCATCTTGATCTTCCTATTTATACCGTACGTCTTCTTTCTCGTCTTGTTTTCCTTCCTAATTCAGCACTCATGCATATTTTTTTCTGATCCAACGACGTTGAATTGATGAACGGATCATACAGGATGCAGACAAGGGGCACGTGCAGATGAAGGATATGCCGCTCGAGATTGTGGATTTGCGGTGATCACTGTGCTTGGGCGCAAGTCTGCCCCCTTCTTGAACCGTTTCCTTTCTGTCCCTTCTCACACATCAGTCCAATCCATATCGTAGCTACGCATTTTTCTTAACATGTTTTGTACCTGTCCTTTTCTTATTTTCCTTCTGTCGCTTTCCATGGCCACGCATCTTTGCCACCTGTCTCTTCATCCGCACTACAATCGTATTTTCCATATGTATTTCTTTAAGAATACAAGGCAAGTGAATCATTGGCACGGCATTGAAATTGACCATCGTTGGATCTGCCTGGCGGTGTGAGCTTGAATGCCCAGGAATAATGATCATGCCGAGGTCGACAGCTGAGATGCCGAAGATCTGAGTCGGAATTTCTATGCACATGCCGGGCGGAGCATGAACTGCTGAGCATCCAGGCATGGCAAATCAACTAATTGTGCATCGGTTGCGATGATCACACACGAAAGGACCCTGAGGGCGTACGACCCCGAGTGCCCAAAGTTTAATCCTGCTGTGTGGAAAGTCCCTGCGCTATTCCCTGTTGGGTGTCGATTGTGATGCCGCAGCCGAGCTCAAGCTGACTTTTGATTTCGCTCGTGGGTCGGAGATGTCGTACGTATCAACCGTGTCATTAGCACGATCTGAACGAACCCTCAGACACTCGGCCTGGCGTAGGTATGGAGGACGCTCGAACGCAAAAACTACAGATCTGAACGGGATCACAAGTAGGAAGTAAGCTTGACATGCAGGTCTGCTAGTCCGCGTTCTTTATCCTTCTCGATGCAGAGATCGAACAGCATAGGAACTTCGAGGTAAGTGATCCAAACCGTTGGATTGACGATCCTCCCCTGAGCTCGTGTGCCTTGCCTGGTCTGAGATGACCTCCTGGAGAGGGTGGGATGAATTTCCCCAACTGATTCATACAGGGTGGGGTCCTCTACCAGGTCAACTGGTTGATCGCCCAGGAAACTAGGGAACGGACATGACACATGCACCCCGGTGCTGGGTCTCGGAAACCCCCGATCGAGGCCCACCATCGAGGACAGATTCCAGTTCGGGTCCTTTGGGATTAGTCCCCCGTGACGGTGTATAATTCTCGTTTTTCAAAATGACCCCATGTTCGACCTTGAGGTGTTGACGTCTGCTGATCGACGTCGTCACGAACGATGGTCGATGATATCGGTGTTGATGATGGTAAGTACTCGAGCGCGATCCCTGATGAATGATGAATGATGATGATGATGATGATGATGGGTGTCTACTTCGATAGACTTTGTTGACGTCGAACGTTGTGATGCTCAAACGTTGCCTCTGGCGCTCTTGTTCGATGCTCACGGGAGCGTCAAAAATTGGACGTGTGGATCTGAGCCTGACGGCGCGTGTCACGACGTCGGACAGATTCTGTAACTGGTATTCACGAATCAGGTCCAGTACGTTGGGTCCGGCGTCATCAGTAACGGTAGCGGTATCGGCCAGGGGTTGCCTTGGACTGTGGTCAGCGGGACCGACGTTGCTCGAAAGGTAGCGACCGCTACCAAGTGTGCGATGACGAGGGGGTGACACGGGCAGGCGAGTCTTGGGGGGGGGCGGGTTGTGAGGACGATCATCCAAGCTACTCGATTTCCTGAATAGACCATCGAGGAAGTAACACGCACCGACAATCGGCAATCGGGAAAGCGTGCTCGCCGCAACTGGAATGAGGACTGGCACTATACATACCGCTATACCGCATACGCCCATGGATATAACCTTTTCGAAATTAGACCACACAGGGGAGTGCGTGATGATCGCAGCTGGGACTATCTGTGCCATGGACAAGACAGCAAGCCGAAATCGATCTGGGCAACGGGCGACGTGCGACATGTGTGAGGCCCTGATGGAGATAGATGTCAGCGGGTGTGATTCAGAGACACGACAAGCCAGTGTTTGATCAACCAGACCTGGGAGGGAGGGCTGGTTCATAACAAGAGATGGCTAAAGATGGTCTCGGAATCCCGGGAGCGTGTTCTGCGCCTGAGCCGTGTGTGTAGTCGCATTTGGATCCGAGCGCGTCCACCTGCATCAGTGGTTCTTCCATCCTTGCTCTTCCATCCCTCCCCACGTACCTATGGGAGCACCGTCGCTACTGTTTTGAACACGGCGCCCATTTTTCACAGCGGACACCGGAATCGCTTGGGATTTGTCTGATGGTATTTTGGATCGCGATAATGATCAGCCTCATCAGGTCGACAGCATGCGCTAGCTGTAAATGGTCGTTATTTTCCCCTTGACAGTAGTATCGACTTATGACCGGTTGGTCTGGCAATCACCGCGGCGCGTAAAAGGAATATTAACATTGGACATGCCAGGGACACACGTGCTGGACTTGGTACTGCAAAAGATGGTAAGAGACATTTCATATATATGATACGGCATCTGACTCTGGTGAGCCTGATCCTGTTCCGTTCCGGCCCAGAACAAGTTGACTAATACCGTTGGGAATGGGATCGCAAAAGACAAGAGGGAAAACCCCTTGTCGTATGTGAATCATCACACAACAAACCACTGCTAGCGAAGGGCATGAGAAAGATGCCATACACTCTTGCCGTGCATTATTTCTCCTGTACCCAATTGTGCCGTCACGCATGCGATACCAGATGAGGTGGCACCTCCTCCCCTGTCGCTGTTCCTTACCGATCGGCGCGTTCGGGTAAAAGATATGTAACGTTAGCGGAGCACGCGCGTTCCTCTCCAGGACGTACGCTAGCACCTACATGTACATCGGATGGCATTATCGGCTTAGCGTCTACCCCGGGGAACACCGAGATCCAGATCCTCATTGAAACCCAAAGCCCGACGTGGCGCCACAACGAGCCAACGGTAGCTGGCACCGTGCACGGGATGCCACACCAATATGGGTGGTATCACCACATGCGTGCCCTGATACGCTATCAGCCCAGTGAACGACCACACGACCACCGGCTGCGGCTGCGTGCTGACAGAGGGAAAAGACGCGGGCACCCCGTTTCTCGGCCATCTTGAACAACACGTGTTACGAGAGGAAGAATCCGAGAGAAGGACGATCTTGGTATTGGCTTCTTCAGCGCTAGGGTATGACCAATTCTAGAAGGCAAGGGATGGGGAGGAGATAAGATTGGATCTGGACAAGGGGTAACCCAAGTCGTGTTATTTTTATTTTCCTGGGATCCGTGAGATGAATTCGACGCAGCGATGGGGTCAAGGGCATCCGCACGTTCGATATGTCATCCCACTCCCAGGATGACACGAACACTCGAGCTCGATGCTCGCCTGCATCGACTGGGTTTGACATATGGATATAGACGAGTCCGAGTCCAACCGAAAGAGAGGCCACTAAAACGGGTTTTTCAACGACCCCGGGAATCAAATAACGCCGCGTGGGGAGGATTAATTGCCCCGCAGGTGACTGCGAAGTTGAAGAACTTTCATGTTGCTCTGCGTTTTTCCCATGAACGTCGATCCTGCGCATTAACGCCAGGCGCCAACGCCCCACCCCGGTGAATAACCCGGCGAAGACCCAGCTATTCTTTGTATTGTCGCCGTCAGGGGCTCCGGGATGAGTCCAGTGGCAGGAGCAAACGCGCGACGAAGCCAAGAACAATGGAAGGGAAGGTTCAAGGCCTTCCGAGTCGCGTACGTAACTGGAGCAAACGTACGTGTATGTGATACGCCCAACCCAACGCCATCTTTGAAAAACCAGCTTAGAACTCGATTATCTAGCCAGATGAACGCGCACGATCGCGATCGCTGCGGGACGATGATGCGGCGCGCCGCCCTTTGATCAGAACGTCGCATAAAGCGCACCATCAGTACAGCGGCGAGACGGCGTCGATTCTCCGCAGTAGTTGGGTGGATTCACTGCCTTGTTCGAAACGTTCCGAGAGCCTCGGGCGTAAGACGAGTTCCATCTAGAAACCGAGCTCGTGGATATCCATGCTGTCAAGCACCGAACGTGATCCGACACATCCCGTCTATTCCGTATTGCGGCCTAACTTTGCACCGCCCTTACCCCCCTCTGCACCGGCCACTTGCATATTTTCATTTCCTATGACATGGCAGTCCGTGCTTTGCGTTCGCGATTCTAACGCTAAACTTGTTTTGAAAACCGTGTGACTGGAAAAAAAAACCAGGCTTTGGATCCGCTTTTGCCATCACATTTGTTCCGTTAACCGGGCTGCCTCCTGGAGGCCCGTCATGATCCTACAGCTTGGGACATGATGCCCGCAGTCATTTGTTGGCTTGCATTGTCTCTGGAAAAGACAATGCTAATGGAGCAGACCGGGCACAGCTCAACGTCAACGCTGGCACCCACAGAGCGTATCCAGGATTTTCCCGAGCCATTGTCTCTCGCCTCTGCTATTGTTACAGTCGTTGTTCGAATCGACTATCCATGTACGTAACTAGGCTACCACGTTGAATCCGCGTTGTCGTCTTGCTTTACAAACCACTGCATGACAAGGCATTATTAGGCGAGCGCAGGGGAGAATAGGCGTAACGGGAGAGCCAGGTCTTCTATAATATCCCGAGTCCGCGCGCCATCCCCCTGAGATATCTCTTTTTTTTCGCGAATTCCTCCCACAGGTTGGCCGATCTTGATCCACGCTATCTTCATTCCATATTCACCTGGAAGGAGGAAGAAATCTAGCATCAAACACGTTGCCTTGGCCGTGACAGGCAACCCGACATCGTCATTCCTTCCACCAGCCAACTCGGGCAGGTGGTTCTATACAGCCACCGCGTCCGAGGTAAATACTCGCTTCGGCCATCCTCTGCCTCCCCCTCACTTGTCTTCCCATTCGCCATGTTTCCTACTTCAATCCTCTCATCACCCGCACTCTCCGCCGCTAGCCGTCTCTCGGACGGTAGTAGTAGACATTCTGATCAAGGTCATCCCTTCCCAAGAACGAAGAGCCAACCCGACTTTGAGATCGAACGTCCCCACAAGAGTGCCACAAGTGCTCCTAAACGACCATCCGCACGAAGACTCCAGTCAGATTATGCAGCAGAGCATGCATTCCGTACAAGCGTTTCGCGCTTCCTCGCCGCCAAGACACGACCATTTACCGCGTCCGGGCGCATCCCTCTCGATCCCTCCGCACTCGTCCTCTTCTTCCGCTCAAAGGTGCGTCTCCTGACCGGGCTTGAAGGCGATGTACTGAAAACGTGAATGCCACAACAGAGCGGCATCACCCACTCGCTCGATTTCCCAGTTGATGTAGATTACGACACGCCTCCAGCGCTGGACGTCTTGATCGCGGCATGTCGACCTCATCAAACGGCGGGAATCAACGTCTACCCTGATCGCGACTCGCTCTTCTACCCACCTAATCTCCCTCTCACCGCCACGCTCGAGATCGCGAACCACCCCATCCTCGACGCGGTGCGCAATGCGCTCTTCCCAAATCTGCCCGTCGGCCACTACCTCATCACAGTACGAGATCGACTGGAGGTGGTGACGAGCGGGTGTCGAATGTCCCCGCAACCGCGCACGTTGCGGAATGATGGGCGGGTGGCCACGATCGTGGTCACCCTCCCCGTGCAACATCGTGGTGGTGCCTTGATCGTTCGATCCACCGATGGCGCCGAAGAAAGGTTCTTTGGAGGTGGCCAAGCCGAACAGGTCGAATGGACTGCCTTCCTCGCCGAATGCGAGTACGAAGTCGAACCCGTCCAGCAGGGGTGCCGTATGAGTATCTCGTTTGCGGTGCACCTCAAGACGTATGGGCCATCAGTGGACCCTCTCATTGCGCCGAGCGAGCACTTCCTGGATCTGCTCTCCCCTGTGTTGAGCTTGTCGCGCGGGCGAAAAGTGGCGTTTTACCTCACGCAGGAGTATGGTGTGAACCCAGCCGACACTTTAGCCGAGTCGTTGGTGCCATTTGTACGTCTATTTTCCTTGCGTTCCTGTGCCGTGCCTCGCCGCCTTGCGTTTTAATGGATGTGCGGTGCGGTACGTGACCGGTGAAAGAGCGTAGCTGACGACATTCCGTGTGTTTGACAGTTGAAAGGGAGCGATTCGCTCTTGTACCACGCCCTCAAACTCTACAAGCTCGCGCCGGAGCTACATTGGGCCGCAGGGGGATATATTTGGCCCATCGACCGCACGGTTGAATGTGGCAACGATGCCCTTGTTGAATCGCCAACGGCGGCCGCCATGATGCCCTTTTCGACGCCCTACAACTCGCCTTCCAAACACAACGTGCCCATACCTATGCGCTCGATGAGCTACTATGGCGATCCCGCGGAAGACGAAGAACTGGATACAATGCGGACGGAAGCGGACATGATTCGGTTACGGGTGGAAGAGTCTGGTGCGATCGCGTTGGCAGACGCGGAGATAGCCATCTTGTCGGATTGGGCGCCTGGACCGATGACCAAGGAGCGGGTGTATTTTGCGTCAGGCGGGGAGCTGGAAAAGCTGATCGTAAATGTATTGATGGTCACGTTTGTTCCATGAGCGCGGTCTCCGTCCCCTCGGTGTTGACGCTGGGTAGACTTGTCTGCTTCTTCCTTTTTTTTTCTCCAACTGTCGCTTCATCTATAACTATTAGTGATACGTTACCATCTGTGATACCATCGCATTTGTACGGAAACCCAAAAACAAGAGTATAGAAATTTGCGCAAAAAGTGAAGCAGGGAGGAGCGGAAGGCCGTCGGGAAGACAAACCTCGTCCCGTATCGGTATTCAATCTCCGATTGAAATCGTTGGAGTGCCGTTCAGGTGTGGTATTTGGGGTGCTGCAACACCCCGAGTACTATCCACTGGTAAGTTGCGGTTGCCTCCCTGGTGGGTTTTAGATTGTGGTATATGTTCATTTCCGTTTCATTCAGGCGTGCAGCTCGCTGGTGCTTGAACACGCCCTGCACCAAACCCGAGGGCATCAGTGATGTCGCCGAGCGCGTCACCCAATATTTCCCTGATCGGGCGATGTTTGCTCATCAAACCACTTTCCACGAGGCTATGATGGTTTTGACTCGCAGGGTACTACTAACACTATCTTGCCGTAGCCTGCATGTTTACCATTCAGAGCTAGACCATCGCTCGCCGACGACTTTGAACATCCTGGGGAGATAGCGGGTCGTGCAGCCGGATGGAACGTAAATCGATGTTTAGGACGTCAGGAGTAACTCAGCGAAGGTGTGTCGGGTCGCGTCGAAGCATCACAAGAGTAATTCAACCACCTGGCAATGCACGCATATGCTGTGTGTCATTTACCCCAGATCACATATACAAACATCACAAGTATGTTTTCTTTTGTTCACTTGCTTTCAAAGAATAACACGAAAGGGGATAGGAATGTGGAAGC
>JBBPLR010000955.1:0-11320 GCA_038089915.1 Sutorius australiensis
GATGAGGTCAACCCAGGATAAACGCAGGAGATGCCTTGCAGACTGACAACAATGGACTCTTTATGTCTGGGGACTTGTCGAACGCACCCAAGCCTCCCAAGATTATTTGCCTCCCTACTTCAAGGGAGCGAGTGGATACTATCGGGCTACCAGACAGGAACGGTACGAGTGATATGGTGTCCCCACCGAAGCGATGATAGACTGGCACGAAGTTGGTGGAATCAGTTAGTAACTATTCACAGTGCATTACGTACGGTTTCGATTCTTCCGCCATTTCCATACGAAAGTAAATCCTAGCAGAAACTTGTGTCAAAACGGTGGATAGGACGTTGTCTAGAAACCCCACTCGGGTTCCACCACGTCTCGGGTAGCACGGCACCTAAAGCAGAGAGTGGCGAAAACGGGATACGGCAGCCAGGGAGTGAACCAACGGCCTGTTGACAGATCACCTTCTGTTCCTGGGAACATGGACACCACATTGTAACGCACCTTAATTCCTTGCACGAGCTTAATGACGCGCGATACCACGATGAGGATGCCCAGCAAGGCAATCAATCCCGCCCATTTTGAAGCATCTGGGATGCGTTGTCAGTGTATATGATTGAATGGGTCACGCCTGGACTCACCGAGTGCGTCCCGCAGAAATACGAGACTGACTGCGTCCGAGACTAATGTCATTGTTTTCGATTCAGTGAAAGGTACAGAAACTTGCACTTGCTTTTAAAATCCCGTCACACGCGCTGTTTTGATAGCAGTCTACCCAAACCAGACCTAAAGCTTCGATATCAGAAGACGGTCGTTCTGATCCGGTTTCATGCATTCAACGGTTGGTAAAAGGGCCGAGGGAAAAATCGCTCGTTGTTGAGATCATTTGAAACAAGTTAGCTCCTGGCTTCCCGCGTATATACCTTTGCCGTGCCCTTTTTCAATCCGCCTTGGGCCCACCAGAGTTTTCTCCGGAAGCGATACCTGGCAAAAATAGTATCGCCGTTGTTGATGCGAACGTCGTGGCATGCGATAAGAGGCAAGGCACGATCCGGGATTATTCAGGGCTCTTAAAAGAGGACGTGCGGATGACGGGGGCCAGCTTACGAAACTGATGATGAGCATAGGTCGTAGCATGGTCAACGATCGGACAGTTGAGCGTTACCACCGCGTTCGAAGTCGGAGAAGGGGATCGAATCGCTAACACTGGTGTGTAACTCGGTTTAGCTCACCTGCACGACAACTTGCCCCGTAATTATCCATGGTGCCACGTACCAGAGAGCCCAGTGAACGAAGTTGAAGGCAACGTCACCAGGGTCCTATGTATACCGATAGTCTCAGTGTCGACCGCGCTGTACTCACCAGAGTTGGTCGCTTGTTCCGAGTCGGATCTTTCCTGTATGTCCCGAATGTTGCAAATCCAGGCCGAAGTCGGTCTACATGGATGGATTCGGAGATATGTTACAGTTTCACTGCGTCCCCGTAGTTACGCTTCTTGAGGGATATATGGAGGTGAGAAGAGTACTGAAAGTTGTTGAAAAACGCTACCGGATAATATAAGGTGAGGGACTTGTACTACTACTACTTTCCGGCGTGAGCCTTAATCTCGATGGGGTTTTCCCTCATTAACATTGACAGCTTCTTGGACGGTCATGAGAGAACGTCAAGCAAAGCCACATCCAAACAATCTACTGACACTACTATCAATCCCGTATCTAACCGACGTGACTCTATCGGGCGCAGCGTGCACCGATATCTCCGCGCACAAGACTCAAGCCCTATCCAGGAACGGCCCAGGATAACCCAAGGTAGGGTTCACCATCCTCTACCTTCGTTTCCAGGCACTCTTTCTAAACAGCCCTTGATCTGTCGAGCAAAACAGATCGCAACGTGTATTCGAGACGCAAAACGCTTGCGTCCCTGTAATATCTGCCACGCAAGCTACCATCTGCGAGTGAGATCAGATCAGCTGTCGATTTTGTTGAACCCCTCGGCTTCCGTAGCCGCAGCGTGAGAGGGTCGCGATGTCCGCACTCGTACGAGATCTCAAACATCTGTCATCATTCCGTTCCATTCCCAAGGACCCGTTTCAAATCCCCCCAAAGACGCGGCCAGCACCGCAGACAACATCCGACATGTAAGACTGACTCTAGATATCCCTCGAACCACCAGCCGTCCCGGTGCGAATGGTCAACGGCTCATTCGGCCGTTGGTGATTTTTCCATGGCATACACAAGTTGACAGACTGTGTTCGTTTTTCAACAAGGTAAGCGACGGGATTGCTCGAGCCGCTGCCCACAAACGACAGCACGGAGGGGAAACCCCACACCACCTTTTCGATACTTATCCCTTGCACCAAGCACAAGCTGGCATCCAACGAGGCAGACTGCATGCCGATCCAATCGCAAAGCCAAGAATGGACTCAGGGTCGTAGCCCGGGAACGCGAAGCAGGTGCGGGCAGAGAAGGGATCAGCGAGAAGATAAAGGCAGCGCCTCTAAATTCCAACTCACGCCACATCCTTCTTCGATGAAAACGATGGCATTGTGCATATTTTATGGGCGTGTCGACCACGCCAGTTCTGGACGTCAGGCCCGGCGTATTCCTCTCTATCTCAGCGTCTTCTTCATGAGACTCGATAACATCGTCCTATTCCCTCCAAATCAAATACGCGAGTTGGTTAACCACGCTCTTTAGGAGATTTCCGCAAGATGCCCATTGGTCGTTGTTCCCCACATCGTACGGACACACGTGCGAAGATCATCTAGATGCCAAGCAGCAAGCTCGAATACGTATGGCGTATTCCCCCTATCGGGACGTCTTCTTCGCGAGGCTAGACAACACCACCCTATTTCCCAAAAATCACCTCAGGAGGTGCTCGATTGGCACGACCGAACGCCTCGATTAGGGATGACCATCGCGATATACAGTACGCGTGTAGACGAGTGCGAGTCTGCGACGGCGTATCCCCTATCCCACATCCCACCGCCTTCATCGTTCCGCGAGGCGAGGACGACATGTGATCTATCTCGCCAAGATCGCATTTCCAGCTGGGCGCACGTACGCCTAGTGACGCCGACGCCGACGCAAACGGAATCGAACTCGGACGCAGATCTATCAGTCTCGGACACCCTCCAGGACGCACCTCGCCCCGCCCGCCTCGCACCGTCTTCGCTCCCCGTGGATCTCGAGTCTCATCCGTGCCTGGGGCCAATCACGGTCCCACCCCAGGTCCGGGTCAGATGTATCGGCGGTCGACGGACATGAAGACGAGACGACGCGAGGTACGCTTGGCGGTGGGATGAGAAACGGTGGGGGTTCTTCTAGACCTGCGGGGGTGGGGTGGGGTCAGGGATCGCTGCCTCGTGCCTTTATTGACTTTGAGTTTGCATCTACACAGTGCTGGACAGGGGAAGGAACCCTGTAGCTCGTCGATGTTCAATTATCATCCTCCACGCTGTCATATATACACGGAGACCTGTTCCATCTCACACAGCGCCACGACACACATGATTAAAAAAAAAAGACACATTCGGTCTGGCAAGTCTGTATGACGCAGCTATACCACAAAACGAAAGCGCCCGTATCTAACGTAACTCGCACGCCATGGTCCTGTCGCACACGCTGGCTACCCCATACCATGCTCAATAGTGGTGAACCTGCCAAACATCGTGTGAACGACCCATAAAAAGAACAACGGGGTAACACGCACCTCGTCCCGCTCCCGACCGCGCATAAACAGTGGCTCCGTGCCCTTGTAGTAAATGTCCGTCCAAAGATCCTTGGCGACAGGCTCGGGCGATTGCTTAGACTCCTCGACGGCCTGGTCGACCTCAGCCTTGGCCTCCTTGTCGAATTGCTGCCATTCACAGGGACGTCAGCCCTTTGAACGAGCGTGACGAGCAGCACGCACCTTGAGCTCTTGCTCCGTGGCGAGACCCCAGTCCTCGATGTACCGTTGCAACCCCCGGATCGGATCTTGCGTGCTCCGCATCCGCTGGACCTCCTCACGTGTGCGATACGTCGTTCCAGGGTCGGACATTCTGTGATCGGTGGGTGAGGCGACATATGCGCGTAAGATCGGAGGACGTACGAGTGACCGCCGTAACGATAAGTGACAAATTCCATCAGGAGCGGGCCATTGCCCTCGACGACCCAGTTGCGTGCAAACTCGACGGCGTGCTTGGACGCGATGATGTCCATGCCATTGACCTGTGACGTTGCGTCAGTGACGATGGGCGATTTAGGTAGGCAGACGGACCTGGATGCCGGGAATCTTGTCGCCACGGGTGAAGTACTCGGTGTTGGAGGAGCTGCGCTCGGCGGACGTACCCATACCGTACTTGTTGTTTTCGCACACAAAGACGCACGGGAGGTCCCACAGCTTGGCCTGTTGGCGCATATATGCTCAGTTTGTCGCGTCGAGGGACAGGAGAGAGTGTACGCACCATGTTAAATGCCTCAAAGACTTGGCCCTGGTTACTAGCGCCATCACCGTAAAGAGCAAACGTGGCGGTCTTGCTGTCGAGGTACTTTTGAGCGAAGGCGAGACCAGCGCCGATCGGAACTTGGGCACCGACGATACCGTT
Source organism: Sutorius australiensis (assembly GCA_038089915.1). NCBI lineage: Eukaryota > Fungi > Basidiomycota > Agaricomycetes > Boletales > Boletaceae > Sutorius > Sutorius australiensis. The sequence goes on from JBBPLR010000955.1 coordinate 4,574, forward strand.
ACCGCCAAAGAAGGAAGGGGTGAAGATATGCATAGAGCCACCCTTTCCGTGGGACATGCCGGCCTGACGACCGAGGAGTTCTGAAAGGACACCTTTTATGCTGCCACCGCGCATGACTGCAAAGGGATGACACCGGTAGGCGGTGATGACACGGTCATCGGGCTTGATGCCGTACTCGAGACCGACCGAAACGGCTTCCTGCGACGGGATGAGCACGCCCAGCGAGGGGATAAAGAAATGGACATACCTGACCGATGGCAAGATGGCAGAAACCGCGGATGAGCTTTGCCTTGTAAAGGGCGTCGGCGGCCATTTCCATGCGTCGCATGGTCTGCATGTCTTTGTACATTTTGAGGAGTTGGTCTTTTTGCACTTGGACGTCGAGGGTGGGGGGGTCGCATTTGTGGGCACGGAACGAGTCTTCGTGGAGTCTGACCTTGAATGGTTGGGAGTGGTCGGTGATGGTGTCCTGCAACAAAGTGGTGTCCGCCGAGGTGGTGATGGACCGTACAAATGCAGGCTGAAAAAAGATGAAAAGATGAGCGTCACGAACAAAAGTAGAGCAAAAACACGAACGATGCGACGAGCGACGGAGGGACGTATCCGGGTGAGGGAAGCCATGGCTGCGAGAGTGAGGAAGAGAGAGAAACGCGACGCGAAATTTACCCGCTTCGGGAACCCGCGGAACGACTGCCTCGCGGGGGAACAGCCACTCTTATGTACGGCCGCCTCGAACCGACACGACGGGATTGGCTGACGACCAACGTAGGGGGTTTCTGTCTAATCTTATGTACCGTGGTACGACATGTCGGTGGCCAACCACTGGTGGGTACTCGTCAGGAACAACTACAAGTATGGCTCTTTATAAAAAGGCGCGAGGGGGTCGAACGGGGCCGGTTCCACAAAGTCAGTAATACCGGAGAGGGTCTAGACTAGGGGACAAATGCAGGTCTGGAACAGAGATAGCGTGTATCTCTCCTGGCGCCGTCTTGTCGTTTGGTGAAGGGAAAAAAAGGCGGTAACGTTGAGGCAAGAGTCCAGACCGTCGGTGAAATACTTCCGCTCGATAACGTCGATCATGGACAACACGTCGTCTACACATCGCGTTCGCTGTGCTCGTCTCTCTTTTCCACTTGGAATGTCGCAAACGTGTACGCCCGGACGCGAACATCCCAGCGAAAATTAAAAAAATTAAATTAAAGACCGACTACGGACAGTTTGCGGCTATTTGGGCTGAGCTGGGTTTGGGCGACAAGGTTAATAAATTGTCTTGGAACTCGTGCTCGGATGCACGTCAACCCAGCCAGCGCCAGCCCTGCTTGTCTCTCTGGACCGTTCCTCTCGATCCCCGCCCACTAACCCGTACCCACGTTCCAGCCCCGTCCAGCCCCGCCTCGGCCTTCAGATTGTCCCGATTCTCGTTCATGGATAATTCGTCACAGGGCCCGCCCTACGCCGTACGACAACAGCTCTTTCATTCTTCTCATCTACCACCACCATCCCAGCTACATCTCCCACCCGTCAACGCTAACCGTTCAAACGTGAATACCCTCCCCCCACTCAACTCGCCCTCCGCCCGGGTATCCCCATACGGCCACCGTCATGCATCCCCGCCACCCGCTTCCTCCCTCCCGTGGACCGCAACGATGCACCGTACTTCCAACTCGCGCGACGACGCCCTCCCCGCTCCGAGTGCCCATCACCACTCCCAATCCATTCATTCGTATAACCAGCCCGGCCCGAGACCCGCAGAACCAAGACAGATGAAGCGCGAACAGCTCCCTCCATCACAGCCTCCCCCACCCGCGCCACCGCCTCCGGCTCCGTCAAAGGATGGCGACGATAGCATGCCCGCCACCTGCGATTTCGTCAAGAAACTCTACAAGTATGTCTCTTTTCCAATCCATCCGCCCATCTCATCCCGATCGGTCTCAGGATGCTCGAGGATCAATCCTTTTCTCATGTCGTCTCGTGGAGTCCAAACGGCGATTGTTTCGTCGTCAAGGTATGTACATTTGGTTCATGGCGCTCGCCCCATCTGGCACATTGATGCTTGATCTGCGCCTCGTATCTGACCTCGTTTTCCAGGATATGAACGAGTTTACAAAATCGATCCTTCCTCGCTTGTTCAAGCACTCCAATTTTGCTTCCTTTGTCCGTCAGCTAAACAAGTACGACTTTCACAAGGTGAGCCGATCGTGTATGTGATCATTTCCACCCCTGGGAGATTCCACTTGCTTTTTTCGTCCGCTTCGGTAATGATCATGTGTAAAACGGCGCGGCATCGAGACCACCCCCGCTTCTTTTTTGCAATCAGGTGGCGTGTCCCTTGCGATTCTCGGATCCCCCTTTTTTGGGATTACCCTCGAGGGGTCTCCACGCGTATCCTCCAAGTGGTCATCTAACGTCGTCACGTCCAGGTCAAGAACACCGATGACGCCCAGTTTGGCGAACACTCGTGGACTTTTCGTCACCCCGATTTTCACATTGACAGACGTGACGCGCTCGAGAACATCAAGCGTAAAGTACCCGCAGCTCGCAAGTCCCTCCCAAGTAATGCACCCTCGTCTTCGATGCGCTCTGGCTCCACGGGCTCGCCGGGTCCCACGTCCTCGGGCGAAGTGGAGTCGCTCCACGTCCAGACCAACACCCTAGCATCGCATACAAACGCTCTCCAGAACCAGACGTCGGCGCTCCAATCCCAGACGAGCACGCTCCAATCCCAGACCGCATCCCTTCATGCTCAGTCGACCGCGCTTCAGACCATGTCGAATAGCCTCCAGAATACCGTCTCGGCGCTGCAGCAACAGGTCGCCTCGCTGCAGGCTCAAAACGATGCCCTCCGGGTTCAAGTCGGGCGATCGGAAGAGCGGATCCGCGGCGTTGAGCGCAATTATCGGGACATTCTTGGCGAGGTGGTCAATTTCCAGAAGAACATGGCGCAGCAAGACGGGTTCATGCAAGCTTTGATCCAGTATTTTTTAGGGATGGAGGGGGGTGAGTTGGCTATCCGTTGAGTTTTCTTTTCTTTTCTTTTCTTTTCTCTTTTCATTCGCATCTCCTCCATGTGCCGGGTCGGGTTGGTGCGCGTACAGCACTCGCGCCCGATCGGCGTCAGTCCGGGAATTTGCGGGTTCTCGGTCGCGCTATCTCGCACTGCCATTTGCCATTTCATTCATCTCGTTTTCCATACCCGTATACTGAACCTTGTCTTATCAGCGAAACACAAGGATAGCATGGGGGTGCCCACGACCGCGGGTGCATCCGCCCTAGCTGGCGCATCAGCGCCCCCTCCGAAGACGCCTGGTGTACCTCCCCCGCCCCCAAATATTACTCATAGCATGACGCCCAGCACGCATCCTCCTCAGTCTCTGTTCGCAACCGGCACGGGAAACGCAGCGTCCGCAGCGGCATCGCTGTTTGCCAACGCACAGTCTCAGCCGAGTCCGTTTCTACAGCCCTCGCCGATAGGTTCTCCCGCTCCACCAGCGCCATCCGCGTCGTCGTCTTCCTTGATGCAGGCCCTCGGGCCCTCGCAGAACCCGAGTCAGGCAAGCCAGGGCACCAGCCAGACGCCGCAAAGCTTGAACCCGCAGGTACAATTTCTACCCGCGCAGGAGGCGCAGCGTGTCTTGGGGCTCGGCCGGCATCCCGACCCAGGTGCGATCGCGCGCGCGAGTCTCGTGCAGATGAACGAAATGTCCCGACGTGCCGAGAGTGGATTGTCCTTTCGTTCGAACACGACGAGGTCGTCCTCGTCGAGCGGGGCGGACGTGACCCCTAGTGTGGGCCGGAGCGCACTGTCACGGATATCCCAGATGCATCTGCAGATGCACGACCCTGGGACGTCGGCGGGCGACGAGCCGTTTATTCTCCCGCCAGAGGTATGGGAGCCACCTGCGCAGAATGCGCACGAGGGGCTCCAGGTGTTTACTCTCGGGCATCTCTTACCTCGGAGTAATGTCGAGGATGAGAATGGGAATTGGACATTTCCTGGCGAAGACGGCGCGGCTGGATCGGGCTCAGGGTCCACGGGGGGAGATGGCGTAAGTGGGCAAGTTGAGGGGTACGAGAAGGATGAGAGTCCGGGACCAGAGGAGGTCGTCCAGCCAACACCTACCAATCCATCCAATGGGTCATCTTCTGCGTCTGCTTCGACGCCATCGTCATCGTCCCCTGGAACGGGGGGCCACAAGAAGCTGCGCGTGCGCCGGTCGACGTTTGTCCCCGGGTGGGCGGTCCCGCCGCGCGTGTTGCTCGTCGACGACGACGCGGTGAGCCGGCGCCTGAGCAGTAAATTTTTGCAAGTGTTTGGGTGTGCGATCGACGTGGCCGTCGATGGGGTCGCCGCGGTGACCAAGATGAATCTCGAAAAGTATGACTTGGTGTTAATGGTGCGTGTGGGTCTGTTCGCTCCGTCGTCGATGCTGATGTGTCTGCTAAAGGACATTGTGATGCCAAAGATGGATGGTATATCTGCCACGTCGTTGATAAGGCAGTTTGACCACATGACGCCCATCATCTCGATGACAAGCAATTCGAAGCCGAGCGAGATCATGACATACTATTCATCTGGAATGAACGATATCCTCCCGAAGCCGTTTACGAAGGAGGGCCTGTTGGACATGCTCGAGGTGCGTCGCATCAGTCACTAGGGGTGATCCGTGTCTGACGTTCGGGTCCAGAAACATCTGATGCATCTCAAAGTGATTCAACAAATGTCCAAGGTGCCGAGACCGCCAGTAGGCGCACCACCCTTGGACGGAAGCGCCGACTCACTTGCGGTGGGCGCCGCGGCGCCCTCGTCCGCGACGATGCAGAGTTACGACGACGACGGGCGAATCAATCCCCTGGCGGGCATGGGTCTCTCGGATGAACGGTATCAAGCGATTCTCAAGGATCTCGTGAGCAACGAGAATCTGATGGGGGTCGGTGTACCCGAGGGATTTAATGCGTTCGAGGGTATGGAAGTCGCTCTTGATGTTGGCGTTGGCGTCGGTGAGAAACGGGTGTTGGACGAGGATGCGGGGGAGATGCGGGAAGGGAAGCGGGGGCGGTTTGAGGTGCTGGATTGAGATGAACTGGTTCGTTTTTCTTTTTTCTTTGTTGGTGTTGGGCGGACGGGGGGGGTCGTCGACGGACGGAATGATACCCGGTTGACGCCGTGCCCCAGTGGATTCAAATGCTGTTTTCTTTCTCTTTTTTTTCATTTTAAATCGCATCATTTGTGGACGGTCATGCACATCACGCTTCGTTTATGCCTCTGTACATTCATCGATTCATTTCCTTTTCAATGTCGTCGTAGCCTGTTATCATATACGAATTTTATGTTGCTGAATATGTCAGTCACGTGCTTGTATCAAACAATGATCGACAAGCTTCACAGGTGTCCGCCGACTTGCTGCCAGCCACTGTGAATGGAGCACTCTGCGTTCCCCAGATATCAACCCACCAGCCGGCGCTCCGCCAGGTGAATAGCGTCAGCACGCACACTCTGTATCCAACCCAGATCGTCCAGGGATGCACCTCGGTCTCGGCTGTATCGCTCGTAGCTGTCGTCAAGCGCGGATAGGATGGTGTCCGTGATTGTTTTGGTGATCTTGAAGCAGTAGTATTTGATGGGGCGAGCATTGGCTTGCATCGATTTGAATTCAGAGGCAGCGTCCATCTTGGCTGCCTTTTTCACAAGACGGACGGCGATAGCCCAAGAGCCCAAACATGTTTAGGACACGCCTTTGTCTTCTTTCCCCTCGAACTCTGTTATCTTGATGAGCTTGACAACGGTGTCCGGATATCCACAAGTTGAAGCCAAACCACTGGGCGTTGGGGGTGACAACCACCGTTAGTCAATGAATGTCATATTCCGTGAGAGCATGGGGTGGACGATCTACCAAACAGCTTGTGTCGAGCTCAAATATGGTGCCGACAGTGATGTTCAGCTCTAGGCGAATGGAATATACTTTAAGAGGTTCATATCACAAATTAAATGACTGCCAGTCACCCTTCGACATACATGCCGGGCCCGTAATGAGAGCTGCAACATTATGAACAGGCTGGCCCATTATCTGATACTGTGGAGCGCACAATTGATTTGGTCCACTTCTAGGAGGTAAGCCCCGAGATTTTGTTCCGGCTTGGAATTCATGAGTTTACTACATATTGCAGCAACATGAGCGTATCTATCCATTACTCTTTCACATCGCCATGGATGTCCTGCCAGCTCAGGCATCCTCAGTCCCATCTGAGCATATTTTTTCATCCAGTAAGTTGATGTGCACCGAACAACACAATAAACTGTCCCCCAGCATCCTCGAAGCACTAAAAATTCCGTTCTGTAGTTAAGACTCAAAATCAGCATTGCTCCTTTGGCTGCAAAGTGTTACCATAAAATAGAGGCCATTTTAACCCTGTTTCTCTAATCCCTTAAGGTTAGGCTGGGTTAGTTTAACAAATAAACGAGTATAATGACCGCATCACTATATAAAAACAATGCGGTGTACAATGATGATGTCTAACGTAGAGAATAAGCTATAACAAGACACAGATATCCAACTGTGATGATACAACAGAGGATAATCCACCGCACTTGGACATTGTGTCTAAATGTGGTGACAATATATTTACTAAAAATTCCGTTCTGTAGTTAAGACTCAAAATCAGCATCGCTCCTTCGGCTGCAAAGTGTTACCATAAAATAGAGGCCATTCATGCGATCATTTTGAGCACCTAATCATGGAAATCGGTGGT
>JBBPLR010000956.1:0-11283 GCA_038089915.1 Sutorius australiensis
TAGTAATCAATACCATGTGACTGATAAGATAATCAGTCCTGCTGATAAGCTTGATCTTATCTTCGAGATAAGATAGTAGACTTAGTGACTGGAATGTGCTTGCACATCTAAGTGGCACTAGGAGTCTTAGGAGCTTGAGTAAGGCATCAAGCCTTCTGTAGAGCATCTAGCTCTTGCTTAGGGGTGTCTAACCCGAATATAGGGGCTTTAGAATGGCGCTAAAATTGACCTGTAACACATGCTGCCTTCTTTGTCCTCATCTTCATCCAAAACAAAGTCAAGCACCTCAGGTTCGACTTGTTTGCATGACAGGCATGCTATCAATTCAGATTAGTATCAACTGAACAGATTCAAAGGCCACTCACTGAAACAACCCAAAGTGGTAACTAGGTTGCACTAGGAAACAGCAACTACAAGAGACTAAGACTGAGTCATATCTTAGGAGGAGCTTTGGGGAACTCTCCAAGAGGACTTGACTGGAGATGCCAGTCAAGTACCCTCGAGTTTATATAGACAAAGATGTGTATGTACATGTTTGGTTGTAACTACCATATATAGATAAAGCATTCTAGAATTTTCTAGGGTAAAGGGGGAATGTACAGTCATAGGGCTGTGGATATACTGCCCTTGAGACAGTGTTGAAATGGAAGTGAACAGCCATAAGGCTGTGAGCAGAAATGAAGTGCATAGTATGGCACAGCCTTGTATAGCATGGAAATGAAAAGATAACAACCATGAGGTGAACTCTGTTTGTCTGGGTTTGAACTCTATAATAATGTAAATAGAGCCAAACAATGGTTGTGGGAAAGGGAACTTAGAATTGTAGTGCATTGAGTGCTTAAGGAATGACAGGCACTTAGAGGTCAATAGCTGTGTAGATGGAGACATAGTAACTTAAACATTGTCATTGGGCATTGCAAATGCTTATGTAATAGGGGCAAAAAGTATACCCCTGTAACACTCACCTGGGGCCTTTGCCTTCCCTTTGCCCTTTGCCTTCTTCTCCTCCTCCATCATCACCTGTGCCTTCTTCTTCATGCTTGGTGTGCACCCCTGTGACTTGTTGCACTTGTATTTGACATGTGTGCACATTGCACATGAGCTCCCACACTTCCCCTTGCACACAATCCACTTCTTCATGCAGACCTTGCAGGGCTGGTTGTAGACCACCCAAGCTCCTGGCTTGTCGTCGTCTTCCTTGTTGTCTTCCTTGGCCTCTTCTGTGGAGGGTTGAACTTGCTGTAAAGAGTCAGTGGCAACTGAATGAGATGGTGTCCACACTTACCTTCATGTGGGGCGGTACCTGCACTATCACACATGGTTGGATGGCATGGGTAGGTGCTGGTTCTGGTTCTTGTTCTTGTTCTGATTCTGGACCTGCTGCACTCACCTCCATGTCCATTGGGTCATTCATTTGGATCATTGACAGGCCTGGCTCACCTGCCATGTGTTCTTGCTCCTCACATTCTCAGTCTTCACGTTGCTGTTTGCAATCCACCTTCTCCATCTTCCATTTTCACACATAGAGCATGACTACCTCCATCTTCTCAGTGACACAGCCTTTGATCCACACTTCAATGCCTGTGTCTCATGACTGTAACAGGCAGTGCCAAAGTTCTTCCTATGGGGTTGTCAGCTCATTGCTATTGTGTGATGGGACTTGCCACTCACCAATACCTGATCCCATTCCACTATCCACATTTCCTGCTCTTCCTCCAACTCTTCTCTGTCATCCAGAACCACCATTCTGCTCATGAATACACTGAAACAACCCAAAACCTAGGGGGCGGACATAGCCCCTGAGTCGTAGATAACTAGATCTACTTGTGTGCATGCTTGGGTGTATCTACCGTCGGGGTAGAGGAGTGATGGAATGATAGGGGTCGTCCCGGTTAGGGTGAACCTGCATAGATGAAGCTGTGAGTCAAGGATCATCCCAGTTAGGGTGAATCCATAGGCTCGCCTTGAAGTTCTGGGGAAGACTCCAAAGGTGAACTAGACTGGAGGATGTCCAGCTAGTGCCTTTGGCTTTATATACATCTACTCTATGTACACCCGTGTATGGTAGATCTAATAGATATACTAGTATCTTGTATGTTAAATAGTATCATCCAGTAAATGGGCGAAGGGTTAATAAATAGGAATGGAGATGGGTATAACATGCATGCAACACATGTAGAATGGAAGTATACACACAGCCGTCGAGGCTATGTGGAATGGAAGTGAGTACATGCGCACCACGCATGCGATTGTGGTTAGGGGGTATTAGCCCCTGAGCATATGTTCGAGATTGGATCGCAGATCCAATCGTGAACTCTATAATAATGTAAACGAGCATATACAATACCTTGTGAAGTGCATGTAATCAGTAGGACTAGCCTAGACTGATAAGATGAGATCGTAGGACATAGTAACTGGATCACATCGAGCATCTAGTGGTACTAGTGGTCCCATAGATCCTAGTAAAGTGTAGCCTCAAGCTACTAGTCATGAGCGTGGTCGAGCGCTAGATTGTGCAAGAATAGGGGTTAAAATGTAGACCTGTAACATACACAGTCGCTGGCTATTTGCAGCTCCCATCTTGCTATGACTTGTGGATCATCCATGGCTGGTTCCTGACTGAAGGTGAGGAGGTTGGCAATGTTGTCCATTTTGTGGTTGTCACAGTTGAAAGAGATGAGTGAGAGAGTTATGAAGTTTGACGTGTGATGCACAAATTTAACTGACCTGGCTAGTGTTGACAGTTCCCACAGTCATGTGACTGACTGGAGACAGTCAGTATCTAAGTCCTCTGCAGATGTAGAGAGCTACAACTCTCTAGGTTCATATCCTAGGTTTTCATAGCATTCCTCAAGTGTCTGTCCATTGTCCCAAGTCCATCCAAGGAGTATCCAGGTGATCTTATACACTTGGTATGTGTCCAGACCTCTTTCCAATGTTTTCCACTTATCCAGTTAGTTCAGATTCTATCCAGATTCAATGTGGATGACTTTTCAGAGTTCAGACTAGATGTTTTCGCCTTGAAACATTTCAGACTGATACTTTTCGTCCTTCACAGATATTCATATGTGTTTCAACACCCATTTTGGTTACTTTACATGTGCTATGCTGTCTTTATAGCTACAGTCCTGGGCTTACCTGGACCATAAAGTCTGTAGGACAGCTAAATCTTGAATAATGAAGTCTTTCTACACATCCAAAATCACTCAGATTTCATCTTAAGTCCTTCAGCATTGCTCGCACATGGATATAGTTGTTACCTGGGCATCTTTGCTCTCATATCACTCTCATCCAAACTTCATTCTCCTTGAGAAACTCCCCCTCTCTTATTCAAAACTCTTCTGGTCATCGTTCTTGGCTGGATTTGCTTCCTAAAAACACTATTCATCATAGCAAATCCTCCTCAACACACAGCCTTACCTCCAGAACCCCAGGGTCAAACATATTCACCCTATCTCACACCCACCTGATTTTATATTTCTACACCAGAGGTCAGAGTAAACGACTGCACCAACTTGGTCAGCCTGTTCTCCTTGGCATGCCTTGGCAATAGGCTTGTGTATAGCTTTTGCATACATATAGGACTCACAGAACATATCTTGTTCTGTTAGGTCAAACTCCAGCCCACTTACATCTGCAAACCCATTAGATACTGTGTGAGATTGTACAGTACACTACAATTAATCACAGTCATCACAGTGTCACAGATAGGTCCCCCCCTGTACAGCTGCACTGCAGCACTGTGACATCACTGTACAGATTCCAATCACTGTACAACGTCCTGATTTGGACAGATATGAACATAATTTTTATTAGCAAGTTGCTTGACAACATGGTCTGATTCTCAATTGCGGCACAGAGCTGTACAGCGTGTGACAGGGTTGCTGGCTCTGTACAGAGACATATAGTAGTTATGGGACCACTTCTCTGTACAAAGCTGTCTACACCTGCAAGCTCTATCATACTATGCTGCAATGGCACTCTGCACGAGTTCTCAACAAAAAATCATGTATTACGATTGAGTATGACAAGTGCATGACACAACAAATGCACAACATGATAAAATGAGGGGGAAGACATGATGACACACCCTTGATAAGACTCAACACCACAATGAACATGCACTATGATGCCAGAACTCTATTAATCCAAGATAATGGCAAACTCATTGCGAGTATTTGCGGCAGGTTTGAGCTTCTTGACATACCCCAACCTGTGTGCACCGTGAAGTCGTCACCTGATAATCCAATCAAACAAGTACTTACATTCCGGACTTCATCCAATTTCTGAGCATTCTGTCTAATTTCTCGCCATGGTAAGGATCCAACAGAACAGCTTCCATTTGATCAGTCAATTCGTTGTACGCTGCCTGAATGTTCTGTGAATTAAGCTTGACCGTTTTTTCATCAATGAAGCCATATGTCCGAAAGAGACAAAGTGTTGCATGGACCTTGTAAAAATAGCAGGGTGAGGGTGGTTCCAGTTGAGGTAGACTCAGACAGCTTACCGTTCCAGCAATGAGAAGCAAGGCTTTGTACAGGACATAATCTTGGAATTCAGGAAACTGGCAGAGAGATTTAGATGAACTATTATAAAAGGAGTCAAGCACTGTATCCATGAGGACCTTGTGAGCGAAATTACTCGCTTTACCATGTGTTCCATATCAGGAAGAGATAATGGTGAGATGTTGACATGCACCTGCTCATCAGGCACTCCACGCAGATACGATGAGGTGCTAAGAAGATTGTCAGCCTTGTTCATCACTGCTGTGAGACACTCTTCATCAGTCTTGGCGGTTGGTGGTGGGAAGAGATCGTAGCCAGGGCGTATGTACTTCATTACTGCCTTCTTAATATCACTGTGGAATGTTTGAGTGTCATTGAAGATCTGTAAGCTTGTAATTAGCTAAGTAGCACATCTAAGATCATACTTACCAATCTGCTCATGGAGGCTTTGTAGCGTGGATAGAAGTCTGTATATCATGAGTTAAATATCTGTGGCAGAGAACGACGGCATACCTTTTTCAACCTCCCACTGGTTGGTCTCAAAGTGAGCAATCACCTCATCAAGAACCTCCCTGCATTCATGATTGACAGCTATCTCGAGTTTCAGAAATGCATCTTCAACAGCGACATGGAGGCGCATGCAAGCCTTCACGAGGTCAAGTAACTTGCACCATAGTTCCGGATAGAATGATATAGTCGTAGGCTTGGCAACAACCGAACCTTTTGGATTCTTCGAGTATCAGCCACCTTTTTTCTTGGGCTCGCTGTTGAGATTGGTTGCGTCCTCACCTTCCTTCTCTTCCTCTTCCCTTTCGTTGTGCTGGCCATCCTCCATTTCCCCTTTCTCTTCATTGTCGCCACCACCTGCCACACGTGTATCCTCATCAATATCCATTGTGTCTTCCCCAAGTGTGGTCGAGCATTTTCTCTTCGATGACTGGTAATCTTCTCCATTGCGGACACTCTCTAGATACTGTGGGGAGGGGGAGCAGCAGTGGCGATTGGTCGTGTGATGACGTCTGAGGAGATCATACTTGACCCCGGCCTGTAATGAGGGTAATTAGTACAACTGAATCAAAGGAAATAAAATAAAATCAACCCCACCCTCTTGTCCCCCACACAGTGCAAATACTCTCCACATTCACCTGTGGAAGCCCCCGAGTTGGTGTGGGAAATTGGAGGCATTGGAAGGGCTTGCAGACGTCCATGACCTTTGGTAAGTTCAGACGGGAGACGAGATGTACGTGGAGCGGGCTCTAAAGCCCGAGTGGTCGTCGTTGACTTCTGGGTGTTGGACTGCTGTTTGGACGAGGTAGTTGTTCGTCTCTGAGAATGGGGAGCCTCAGAGTGAACTTCAAGGGGGTGGATGGGTGCCTGTTGAGAGCCAGATGACAATGGGCATGTCGAAGTGCCAGAGGACAATGAGCGAATCTGAGAACCAGATCATTGAAAGGGGAGGCGTGTCTTCTCCTGGGTGTTGGGAATTTGAGGGGGAACAGAAGAGGTGTTGATTGTCTCATCAGCATTCTTAGCATGCACGCCAGGATTCTACCATCTAATGAACAAACCATTGTCAGTAGATTTCTTATCGAGCAACGATAATCAAAACATACCGTCGTAATCACCACTGTCATGATCATCATAAAGATCGTTATGGTCACCATTATCGTGCCGATGAACACAGCTGTCCTTGTCATAATAGTACCAGCTGGCGCCAGCATCCTCGTTGTGATCATCACCATCCTCGTCGCAGCTATTGTCCATGTCATCCAAATCAGGGAGAAAAATCCCCTTACCTTATCGACGTGATGGCGTGGAGAGAGTTCTTCCTCCAGCTCTGCCTCCAATCTGTCGAGACATAACTCTTCCTTGGGTTCAGACTCTTTCTCAGAGCTGTCAGATTGCGGCAATGAGTCCTGGGCTTGCGGGTCCGTCTTGTGTTCCATCTCATGTGGTGACGACAAAGGACTACTGGCACGATCTAAGGAGGTTTCATGGGAAGCTATGGTGCACCTCTTGCCCCTAGCATGCTTCAAGTTGCGTTGTGGGCCTGGTAGAGGATGTTGGTCCAAACAGGGGATGGTAGCTGAGGCTGCTCGTTCCCTATGTGGACGTTGACTCTCAGTGGTAGCAGTCAGAGTACTTGAAGTTTTAACCGTATTCCTGAAATTCATACAATGAAGTTTGAAGTCATCCAGCATTTCAGAGCCAATGAATGTAGGTTGGGGTGGAGCCTTGAGCTGAAATCCGAACCGGCTGCCTTGCTCTGACTGAACAGCAGTGTGGACTGGTTCTATCACCGCATTACGTCTTTCACTGGCAAGGTCCAAGGTAGAGGATGTCTAGTAGATAAAACGGAGGTTAGGCAATAGTAATACACTGGAAAAATAATCACCCACCTTCACCTTTGAATCTGTCTTAGTCTTCTTCTTCCTTGGGCGACATGGAGTTGGAGCCATGGTGTTGACTGGTTCATCACTCAGGCTGGGAAGAATGGCGCATGTCCTCCATAGGGGAGATGCCTCTATAGCTCGTCCGACCTTCTCAAGCTGGTCGAGATGGCCACCAGTCCCAGCATTGGCTCATTTTGAATGTTGCCTAGAATCCTGGTCCGGAACCACAAAAACGTCCACATTGTTACCCTGCACATCAGATGTTTCCGGAATGATGGGGAGAGAGTTGTGAGATTGGGCAGAGCTACAAGTGGAGGGAGCCTTGGCTGTCGCTGGAGCTGCTGGACGTTGCTTCCGAGTTGGCAGCATAGCGTGACTACTGACCGTGAAGCAAAACTCAACCCAGACTCGGCCTCTCCTGCTGTCCGTCTGAATCCTCGTGGATAGTATGTCAGCCTGATTTCTAGTCGTTCTTATCGATGAATAATAAATCATCATCTCCAGGTGCAGCGACAGACCTGTGCTACCGTAGACATAAAAAAAACCATCTGTTGAACTATTTGGGGTCAACCATACAGTTTCTTGTGCTGGGGTAGGGAAGCTAACCGGTTTATTGTGAAATCATTGAGGCGTCATGTTGCAGTTGAGGGTTTCATTGCGATTCATTGCTTTGGCACCCTGTCATGTTGTGATTGTGTCGCACGTGATGTAACAACACTGCACAGCGAGACTACATAACACGACATATAGGATGTCTAATCCGAATCTGCCTGACTTGCCAATGGGGATCTCAGAGGGCTACATAATATATTGCATGAGTATAAGCGATTCATAAGGACGTGTATGTAGTACTGGATGGGAATGACGCTTAAGGCGAGTACACAAAATCAGAGAGTGATGTGAGGGAGTGGGTGACATGAGGGTGCAGGCAATATGAGGGCGACGGCAAGGGAAGATACATCACATGTGAAGGGACATTGTAATTGTCATGTCATCATAGGCAAGAAGGGTGCGATGGCAAGAGATGCAAGCAATGAGGTGCGTGATGATGGCACACGGATAGTGAGGGACACAGGATGGCAATGATGCAATCATGCTTCCGTGATCACATTGCTGTCATCATGTTGTCATTCATGGACAAGGATGGTGTCACGACGAGAAACAAGGGCGGGTGGGTCACAGGTGAGGGTGAGAGGGTGACAATGAGAGGGTGACAGCGACGATGTGGATTGAGTAAAGCGATGAGAATCCTACTCATCTGTGACATGGGTACTTGAAACCTACCTTGTATTTACTGAGGACTCCTTTAAGCCCAAAACGTTTCTCATCTGCTTGACCTTCTCCTTCACCAAGCCATCCACAATGCCTATCGTTGTTATCAGCTCCTTATACCAGATGCAAAACCCATTTGGGGTTGGCGAAGCCATTGGAGGAATAGATCATGGCAGACTCATTGAAGCGGTTGAGGGTGATAACCCAACCAATAAGTTGCCCCGAGCTTGAAAGACGAGCAGTTGTTCCACAGAAGCTGAACATGCTCTGAGTCGGCGATGTCAAAGTATGGCACTGGGGGTAAAATAAGAGATCTATCCGGTACTTGTCAGTGTGTGGACTGAGAAGTGTGTGATATAACTCACTTTCAGTCCCCACTCCCATAAAGCACACCACCAGCGAGCATGAAAGGTAGTTGTGCACTATATTCCACGGCCGTTGCATAAGCCTAGCAGATTAAAAAAGTTGTAAACCACTTTCCTGTTGTGGTTGTCAGCCTCACCTAGGGCTGTAGACCATACTAATCCCAAATGAGAAAGGATGCTTGGCAGGATGAAAAACAAATACACACCTGTTTTTTGTCCTGTAAACCTGTTGGTATCGCAGCGCTTAGTTGGGGTGTAGGCATAGGAGAGATCAAAGGGAGAGTGAGATATGTCATCGGTTGATGAGTAGGGTAATAATACTGCAAGGGTGACTGGACTGAGGCAGAGTAATCATAATATATGCCAGATTGCTGGCCAGCAGAAGCATTAGGATCCAGTGCCTGTGGAGATATACCTGGGTATACATTCACAGGGGAGTTACTGTTCATGGTACCAGCAGCAGGATATAGTGAGGGGTCAGCAGGTGTACTGTATCTGTATCCATAACCCATATAAGGATCATGTGGTGCGCTGTTGGTATAGTAGGAAGAATAGTCTGCTTGAGGGTAACCCACATATGGTGTTTGACCTTAAACCATGGGGGAGCAGTCGCACCAGGGGTGAAACAGAATGATGAGAAACGCTGTCCAGTTGGGATGGGATAGATGGTTGATGGTATTGGTTGTTGATATGGTTGTCTTCTACAGCCATCCCTCTGAGACCCAGTGACAATTCGTTCTCGACCATAGACATAACATCAAAAGTTCCATTTTGCCTGGGGAATGAAGAGGATCTGTATGCAGGATTAGACAGCGAAGGGTACCTGGTGGACCCAAGCCCATTATCGAACTTCTGCAGAGAGAACTGCCTGGTTTTTGCCGAAGGACAATCATTCCTTGAAAGAAGATCAAATGTCAGCATCCAAAGTTATCATTGACATCAAGGGGGGAAAGTACAATTCTGGACCCTGGGAGCATATTTGCCTGGACTACCGTCACTTGCTTTTGTCATGCTTGATGCAAGGAAAGTGAAGAGTTCACATCCTATCCTAAACTCAGTAAGTGCGTTCATGAATTCATTTGTTCAACTGACCAACTGAGAAAACTCCTTCTGTGGGCTGCCACTCATCCCAAGTACTGCTGGATGGTCTCGGTGTGGCCCAACTTTCTCCTATGTTGGAATGGTACGCATTCTCACCTTGCAAAGGGGAGACATCATTCACACTTGCCGCAGAAGAAATGGATGCATTCCTCTTTGATACGGGTGTCGTGGACCACCAGACCTGGCAGCCCATGTAAGCGTACACGTTTGACATGACAAGAATTCGACAAACCTGCCAACCAGAGTTAAGGCCCTTGAGCGCAGGCCCCGCACCCATCCCTACACCAAACATATTGGGTGTAGTTGTTGGCGTGAACTTTGCCTGCGCCTTGGGAGAAGGTCAACCCAGACTTGACAGGAGATGGCACATGACACACATTACTTGGTGATGCAGAAGGTGAGTGACCTGAGGAGCATGTGGACGATCCAGAAGGTTTTTGGGATGTGCTCTTAGGATGCAATGCCATTGCACAAAAGGTAAAATAATTATGCACTGGGGAGAACAAGATGAGGAAGGAGGTGTGTGTGTGTGGGCAATGACTCACACAAATAAAAAGAAAAGAACAAAGAGCAGGGGAGATTATAGTTTTAAATGGAGGTGTAAATGAATTAGCTGTGAATGGGAGCACACATTAGTGATAATGTATGGGCCGTCAGGACTAAATCAATAGTGAGATTGGCACGAAGACGCGGTTAAGGGTGCATCGAAAACAAGGAAGGGGGCACGAGTTGTCATAAATGGGCCATGATGTGCACTAGGCAGAAAAGGATGTGTGAATGATGAGACTCACCAAAACCCTTGTCATGGTGGGCTACCGAAGAGATCTCAGAGGTACTGCATTTTGCTAAATCTGCTTGATTTCTTCCCACCCGTTTCAACAACAGGACAACAATCAGAATGTAACTAGATTCTCCTAGTCGTATGAGTACTGGTAAGTACAAGCTAGGAACCAGAAGGATACAGGTGGCAGAGGGCATCAGTCAATAGCATAGAAAAAGTCCTTATTGAAATATTTGTTCAGGAAAAACGACTGTGAAGAATGAACACAATTAGTCGAACTAAGCCGATTGTCTGCATTCTGACCAAAGTGTGGAACAATGTGAGCATACAACCAAAGCTGATCCAGAGGAAATACTTCGCCAAGCAGAGAACCGGATGTGCGTACAGCCTTCTTGAGTACATGCAAACCCATGGTATGCTCAACTGAACTATTCCCTTGTGGGAGAATGTCAAGGCATTGTGCATACATCAGGAAACAGTCAGAATGTGGGCCGATGCCACCACATCCTTTGGGGGCAGCAGGAGACATGATGAGATGGACGTTGACGATGGCGTGGCCTGTCAAAGTCTAGGCATTAGTACTTCCAGTAGTACAAGTAGAAAGGCACGCACCTTGCAATCCACTGGATGGCCACTGCCACTGCTTGTCTATATTAATGATTGCTGCATCATACTGCCCATATTTCCACGAATGGTCAGGAGGGTGAGCATGGACAGTGAAAGTGGGAGCAGCCATGGACAGATTATGATATACTTTCTGCTGGAGACAAACCTTGTACCATACATGGAGGCCTTTGAATGGAAGGTAAGCATCCGGTGAAGACCTTCTTTGACGACCGAAAGTGTGCAGGTTCTGGGGAAAGCTT
>JBBPLR010000958.1:0-11254 GCA_038089915.1 Sutorius australiensis
CACTCTGCTCACTCCATTGCCTCCCACCTGGGTATTCATGTCTCAACTGTTTCTTGGCTTCACTCCAAAGAGTGTTCTGACCTCCAAAAATCTGCTGGAGGCTGCCCAGCCAAGCTTTTAGTAGCCAATGCTTATCATGCTCTTCATTTGATCACATCTCACAAGGCAGAAAATGCTGTCCAAGTCACCAAAACCTTGTCCAACATCATCTACCAGCCTCTCCACCCCAATACTATTTGCAGATCTCTGCAAAAGAGTTGCATGAAAGCTATAGTCAAGAAAAAACACCCTCTACTTTCTGTCAAACATTGCAAGGCTCATTTGGACTTTGGAGGATTGGAAGAAGGTAGTATGGTCAGATGAGACCAAAATAAATTGTCTAGGGTCAGATGGATGCAAATGGGCATGAAAAAAGTCAGGAGAGGGGCTCAATGATAGGTTGGTAGAGGGAACTGTCAAGTTTGCAGGGGGTTCATTGATGATGTAGGGCTGCATGACTTGGAAGGGGGTTGGATTTGCAGCCAAGATTGGTGGATTAATGAATGGGGACCTCTACCTTCAAATTTTGCAGGATGAACTCAAAATTCCTTGGATCACTATCATCCCAACCCTCAAGATGTCATCTTTCAGCAAAACAATGGTCCCAAGCATACATGCAAGCTGGTCAAGGACTGGCTGAAGGAGCAGAAATTCAGGACCATGGTATGGCCTGCATAGTCTCTTGATCTTAATCCTATAGAACATCTTTGGAGTTACCTCAAAAGAAGGCTTGCAAGCTATGAGAATCCTCCTGGTGGAATTTTGGAGTTATGGGAGAGAGTTAAAGTGGAGTGGGAAGAAATACCAGCTGAGGAGTGAAACAACCCAAACCTGGAGGTGTGATAACCTCTGGATTGTAGTATCCCTAGGTCAGAGTGAGTGGGTCTCAGATGGTTTGTGTCTGTGGGTCCTTTCTGAAGATCTTGGGGAAGACTTCTGTTATGCTTGGCCCGGGTAGGGATGAGCATATCCTCGAAGATCTTGTGGGATGAAGTGGGCACACTGCAGGCGTTTCCCCTTCAACTGCAGTGAAGGATGGTTCCAGGGGATGCCTTCGAGTAGGAGGCTACTTCCCATTGAATGGGGTGGTCAGTGGTCTTAGGAGTGAAGCTAGTGGAACTAGGCAAGGTATATTCTGCAGAGGCTTGAGGTGAAAGTCAAGGAGAACTAGCTTGGGATTTACAGGAGAGACAGTGCTAGCTTAAGTAGTTTTGAGGAAGGGGATCAAGAAATGAAAGTAAAGGTAAGGCTATGGAAAGGCCCTAGCTGCAGAGGGCTGTGTGATGGAAACAAGAAGGTAGCTGTGGAAAGTGATGTAGCGGAAGTGAGATGAAGAAGACAATAGTAACTATGGGACGGGCAGATCATGAAGCTATGTGGGAGAATAGCTTTGGGAGAGTAAGTCCATAAGGAGAAGAAAAAGTAGTAAGTGACAAGAGCTGAGAATGTTCAGGGTAAGTCATAACATCACCCCCCTGTTACCTCTGAACTCTGTTCAGAACCTATTTAGTCAAATGCTGCAGGGCATCCGGTAATGTTTGAGTATCCTACTGCATCTAAAACATCATCTCCTGGGTCACTGTATCGCTCAGGGGTGCTAGACTGGTGAGGGGCTCGCCTGTAAGGTTGACAAGAAGTGTGAGAATGCCTGAAGGAAGTGGATGAGGAGGAGAAAGTGTGTGCAGTAGTGGGGTGATAATGGAGGGGGCAGTGGCCTTGGGTGTGGTTAGGTTCCCACCTCTGGCAGGTGGGACACTGGTAAAGCAGGCAGGCAGTGCATAGATGTCCAAGGCAGTGGCAGTGGTAGCAAGTTTCACAATAGCAGGGGTGGGAAGGAGACAGTGGCAGGGCTCCTTCAGTTCCAGCCCAATGAGCTTCAGCCCATTGTAGAGCCCTTTCCTCATTGCTGGCTAGAGGGGAAGATGAAGCAGAGGGGGTGGATGTTGTTGTAGGGATGGGTAAGTCATGTGCCCGAGTGAGGTCCTTGACAAATCATTCTACCTCAACTAGAAATTCTCTGAACTTTAGTTGGTAGGTGAGGATGGACAGAGCCCCATACAAGTCACCTTGGATGTCCTCAAGTAGTTGGGTGAGTAGTGGAGAAGTGGGTTCAGAGGATAGACGGAGCTGAGTGATGAGGGGTCCAATCCGATTGGTCTGGAGAAAGGCTCAATATAATGCTAGGAAGGGGGATCCCATGTCAAAGTGTGCATCTATAGGGCTGGCCATCCTGGAGTCCAATAGGTAGGCTCGAAGTGTCCGAAGGTAGGGTCCATCTGGGAAGTTGGTTTGCATGTTGTGGGCATAGGTAGGGAGGTCAACAGAGAGGACCTGGGGGTGAGGGAGCAGAGGTGGGGAGTCTGCCCTGGGGAGTTCCTCATTGGCCCAACCTGGGGTAGCTACATTTGAAGGGGGTTCAGAAGCCATTGAAGTAGAAAGCGAAGAAACAGTAGAAATATCTGAAACTGAAGGAGTTGGTTCATAAGGTGAAGGGCTATAACTAGAATCAAGGAAGTTGGAGCAAGGAGACATTTAGGGATGAAGAAACCGAAGGTGATAAAGGGCTTAATAGTGGTATATGCAATATTGAAGTTTGCAGAAGCAAGAGTGTTCATGACTGTGGCTGGGAAGGATATTGTATCATCAACAGAACTTGGCTTGGTACAGGGAGAGGTTGATAGCAGCGAGAAAGTGTTTGATGGTGAGGTCAATGGATTCGATGCTAGGGGAGGAGCAAGGTTGGTGGGAGTTCATTGAGGGGAGAAGGCAGAGGGATGTTGTCTTTTGTATTCTCTGAGGAGTGTTTGTGAATGTTTGAGGTCTTTCTCCAAAGCCCATGAGTCTTCTTCAGCAGAGTATCCCTTCCATTGGATCAGGAAGTGTCAGTTGGTTGGTGTTTCCTTATGTTTTAATATCCATTTGATTTCATACTCTTCTTTTCCTTCTATAAGATCTGGAGGTGGAGCTGGGAAGTTTCATCCATGGATAGAATTCTCATGATAGGGTGATAAGAGGGAAGTGTGGAAGACAGGGTGGAGCTTCCATGTTTGAGGGAGATGGAGTTTATAAGATAAGGGAGATAGAACCTGGGTGATAACAAAGGGTCCTTCTCATTTGGGGGTGAATTTTGGGTTGGCAATGTGTCGTTTGAGGTTTCATGCTTCTAGCCAGACTTTGTCTCCTTTCTTGAAGGGAGTGAACCTTCCTTGAATGTAGGAGGACATTACTTGTTGAGCCAATTCGTGGGCTGCGAGGGCATCGTCTCGGGCTGCAGTGAGGGCTTTTAGACAGGTTTCAATTGCAGGGATTTCAGAGGAAGGGAGGATTGAAGGTAGGGCATGGGGTTCATAGCCCATCATGAGAAAGAATGGAGATTTGCTAGTGATGGAATGAGGTCGGTGATTGTGGGCAAATTCTGCGTGGGAAATGGAGTTTGCCCATGAAGTGGGGTTTGCTCTGCAAAAGATTCGCAGGTATGTTTCTACTTCCTGGTTTACTTGTTCTGTTTCTCCATCAGATTGAGGGTGGTAGGCTGTGGAGAGGGAGATGTTGTAGTTCAGGAGTTTTCCTAGTTCTTTGGCAAAGTTTGAGGCAAATTGGGGGCCTCGATCAGAGATAACCTTGTCATAGAGTCCAAATCGGAGGTAAACCTTGTGAAAGAAGAGGGTGGCTACCCCTTCTGTGGTGATGGTTTTTTTAGTAGGGCATAAAATTACCCCCTTTGTAAGGCCATGGTCTATCACGACCAATAAAGTATCAAAACCTGAAGATTCTGGGAGATCAGTGATGAGGTCACAGGAGATTTGTTGGAAAGGACAAGAACAAGAGGAGCAAATGGGGGCAAGTGGTGGAGTAGTTGGGTGGGTATTGGCCTTGTTTTGTTGACAGAGTGTGCAACCTTTGACATATTTTCGGACAAAGTGAGTGAGTCCTGGCCACCAGAATTCCGAGATAACAAGTTGTCTGGTTTTGAGTATGCCCGGGTAGCTGGCCATTTCGTGGTCATGACAATGGTGTAGGATGGTTCATCAGAGGGTCTCATTGGAGGGAATGTAGATGTGACCCTTGAAGGTTAGCAGTCTGTTAGTCAGCTGCCAGTCACTGAGGTAAGAGCGGAGGGAAGGAGGGATATTGGTGTTGATGGATTGAAGGGTGGTGAGCATGAGGGGGTCATCTTTGGCAGCTGTTTTAACATGTTTGGCGAGAGTGGCATCAATGATATTGACGAAGAGAGATGGAGAGAGGAGTGTGATCCCAGCATTGTCTTCCTCAGTGGTGGGTAAGAGATCTGGTCATCAAGAGAGAGCATCAGGTCTGGAAAGTAGTTTTCCAGCAACATGTATGATGCGAAGATCAAAATCTGCTAGGTCAAGAAGCCACCTTGCTTGTCTGCAGTTCAGGTGTTGGGCTTGACAGAAGTAGGTGAGGTTCTTGTGGTCGGTGAACACTTGGACTGGGTGGGAGGATCCTTGGAGATAGTGTTGCCATGCTTTGAGGGCTTTGATTATGGCGAGTAGTTCTCAGTTGTAGATGTTGTAGTTTCTTTCTGCTGGGAGGAAAGTCTGAGAGAGGTAGGAACAGGGGTGCCATTTGCCATTGCTATCAGCTTGTAAGAGGATTGCACCTGATGTCCACTTGGAGGTGTTGGTGGCTATGGCAAAGGGTTGAGAGGGGTTGGGGAGTTGGAGGACTGGCTTTCGGAGGAAGAGGGTTTTCAGGGCATTAAAAGCTTTGTGGCAAGAGGGGGTCCAGTCCCATGGATGATTTTTGCAAGTCAGGTCTAGGAGTGGTTTTGCTATGGTGGAAAAGTCTGGGATGAATCTTTGGTAGAAGTTGGCAAATCCAAGGAATGATTGGACATCTCGTACTCAAGAGGGGGTCGGCCAGGAGACTATCCCATCTAGTTTGACTGGGTCCATGGTGACTTTTCCTGGGGAGATGACTGTTCCAAGGAATTCTACTTCGGTGGTCATGAAGTTGCACTTTTCTAGTTTTAGGTGAAGGTCCAGTTCCTTCATTCGTTGGAGAATATGCTTGGTGCATTCCTCATGGATAGTTGGGTCAGGGGAGAAGATCAGGAGGTTGTCCATGTAAATGACTAGCCATCCTTCAGCTATCATATCATGGAAGGAGTCGTTTATGAACCATTGGAAGGTGGCTGGGGAGTTGGTGAGCTCAAAGAACATGACAGTTGGCTCATAAAGTCCTCAGTGGGTGATGAAGGCTGCCTTCCATTGATGCCCATCTTTGATTCAGATGTTGTTGTATCCCCATCATATATTGAACTTGGTGAACACCTTGGCACCCTGTAGCTTGTCCATTAGGTCAGAGATAAGGGGAAGAGGGTATCCATCTTGGACTGTGTGTTCATTGAGGTATCTATAATCTTGGCAGGGGCGAAGTTTTCTGTCTTTCTTCTTGATGAAGAAGAAAGGAGAGGCTTGGGAAGAGTTAGAGGGTCAGATCTTTCCTGCCTTAAGATTCTCTTCTAGGAACTTATCCATGGCTATCTGTTCATCAGGGGAGAGGGGGTAGACTTTTCCTATTTTCAGAGAGAAGGATTTGTCTAAGTTGATCTTGTGGTTGTAAGGTCTGGTGGGTGGAAGGTGGTCGGTTGCTTCCTTTGAGAAGACAGAGGTGAAATCTTGGTATTTGGGAGGGATGGAGGGTTTTGGTTTGTCTTTTTCAGCCTGTATTATGAGTTCTGTGGCTGTGGTGAGTTTTGCTATCTGGGCAGAGGGTATGTAGTGAGATCCACATCTAATCACCCAATGCATGATCCTGTTTTCCAGGGCATGTTGGGAGTAGAGGTGAGGAATGGACGGTCTGGGATTGTTGTCGAGGTCAAGGTATTCAAAGAGTTTTCCATCCCATACTGCATTGACATGATGGTGTTTCAGAGGGGGTTTCCTTGGCTGGGGTTTGTGCATCTTATGGTGGAGTTTGTCTGTGGTATACATGTCAAAGAGTTCCTTTGATTGGTCAGTGTTTTCTTTGATGGAGAGGGTGTTGTTTCTCCAGTCAATCAAGGGGTTGGCCAAGAAAAGCCAGGGTTGTCCAAGGATTACATCGTCTTGTCCACAGTTGATGAGGTAGAAGATTACTTTGTGGGTGATTCCTTCAATGTTAATGAAGAGTTCACAGGAGAACTTGATGTCGCCCATCTTGTTTGGAGAGTTGTCAGTGTTTTTGACATGGAGGGGTTCTTTCAGTCTAGTGGTAGGAAGGTGGTGTTTGCAGGCAAAGTGCCAGTCAATGCAGGAGATTTCTGCCCCACTATCAATGAGGGCTTTAGAGTTGATGACTTTGAGGGTGTTTGAGGGTACAATGAGCTGAATGGGAATTCTCATTGTCCTAGTCTTTGTTGGTACAAGTACTTGAGCACAGATAGCATTATTGGGAGGTCCTTGCATCATTTGAGGCCTCCCCTTTAAAAGCCCTTGCTAGGGATTGCAAACTTGATCCTTTGCACTGTTGCTGGTTCTTCTTTGTCATCCTCTACTTCTTTGAGTGCAGGGATTTCTTCTTCTACCTTCTGAATGTGAGGGATCTTTTTCATCTGAGTGAATGATTTGCATTCCCAGCTCCCATGTCTGGGTTTTCAGCATCTGAAGCAGAGTTTTTCTCGGATGCAATGGAGTTTTTCTTCAGGGGTTAATTTGGCGACTCTGATGATGTCCACATCCATGGCATTGGGGTCTTGTTCTGGGTGAGGGCAAGGGGTGAAGACAGGGTGGAAGGGGGCTTGGTAAGTTCAGGATTTTTCTATTGCTCTAGATTGTTCATCCATGTCCCACTATCTAGAGGCTTCATTGTACCATTCCTGGATGGTTGTTAGAACAGGTTGGAGGTGATTGATGTTCCTCATAATCTAGGGGGGAAGTCCATGGGAGTAGTAACCAATGAGGGTGGTATCTTCAGTGGTTCCCACCTCTGCTACCTTCATCTGGAAGTCCACAGTATATTTAGCAAGGGAGGGTTCCCAAGATCCTTAGATCTTTCCTGGTTTCATGCGAGTGGTGGAGAGCCAATGGGTGGCTGCACTTTCAACTCCTTTAAGCTTGAATGCCTGTAGGAATTTGTCGATAAAGGTTTTGAAGGTCCCAAAGGAAATGTTTGTGCCAGTTATTGCTCACTTTTGGAAGGTGGATGCCCAGGCCTGTGCTGATCCTATAGTCATGAAGGATAGAGCAAAGGCGATCTTCCTAGAGTCATCATTGTATACATCTTTGTTGACATGGAGGTAGAACTGGACTGATCTGATCCATGATTCTGCAGTGTTTCAATTGCCATCATAGGCTTCAGGTTGCCCAAGGCAGAGTTCTACAGATTTGGTGGTCATGGGTGGTGCTGGGGTTTGGGGAGGTGGGATGGAGGCCAAAGAGGAAGTATTAGAGATGGGGCAAAGGGTTCTTTGGTAGGGATGTACTGGGATGGTTCTGGTGGGAGTTGGTGATGGGGGGGTGGAGGCTTGAGGGATGGTAAGGGAGGCAGAGAATTTGTGGGTGAGTTTGAGGTCTGTTTCTTCTTCGGGGATTTCTCTGATGGGTTCATCAGGGTCTTCTGTGGGGGAGGGTTCCCTTCTAGAGGAAGAGGATCTTTCCAAGGGTGATGGTTTGGGGTTACAAGGTTTTCCCCAGTGGGGATCTGTGGGGGGTTGTCAAGAAATGGTGGCAGCGAAGGACAATGCTTGCTGCTAAAAGAGAAAGCTAGTTCTTTTGTTATGCTTGGCCCAGGTAGGGACAAGCGTATCCTTGAAGATCTTGTGGGATGAAGTGGGCACACTGTGGGCGTTTCCCCTTCAACTGCAATGAAGGATGGTTCCAGGGGATGTCTTCAAGTAGGAGGCTACTTCCTGTTGAATGGGGTGGTCAATGGTCTTAAGAGTGAAGCTAGTGGAACTAGGCAAAGTATATTCTGTGGAGGCTCGAGGTGAAAGTTGAGGAGAACTAGCTTGGGATTTACAGGAGAGACAGTGCTAGCTTAAGTAGTTTTGAGGGAGAGGATCAAGAAAGGAAAGTAAAGGTAAGGCTATGGAAAGGCCCTAGCTGTGGAGGGCTGTGCAATGGAAACAAGAAGGTAGCTGCAGAAAGCAATGTAGTGGAAGTGAGATGAAGAAGACAATAGTAACTATGGGATGGGCAGATCACAAAGCTATGTGAGAGAATAGCTTTGGGAGAGTAAGTCCATAAGGAGAAGAAAAAGTAGTAAGCAACAAGAGTTGAGAATGTTCAGGGTAAGTCATAACACTGGCTGGCTATCCAATCTGCAATGACTGGGATCAAGTTAGTGGTAAAATAAGCTGGATGCTGCAAGATAGAGCAAGAAAAATTAAGAGGACATGAAAGGAATGGAGGGATGATTTTACACCCATGTTGTTTGAAGTTTTGTATAAGGGAGGGGAGGGAAGCAAAAGGTATGCATACAGCTCCATCTGGCACTGCAATAAGCTGATGAGCCCAACAGGCCCCTGCAAACCTATGTTTGAGCAAAAGGAAGAGGACCCTTGTCAAGGACTATGTGGGCAATCACTTTGCTCAACAAGTGGCTGGATTCATGAATGGTATGTTTGAGCAAGATGTAGCAGATTACCTTCTAACCAAAGCTCAGGTTGCTTTGCATTGTATGCCCCAAAGCTGTGGGAGGAGTACACTGGCCATCTAAATTTGATGTTTGAAAAACACCCCCACCTGCCTCAAAACTTCAAGGAGAGCATCTTTTTCACTGCAACATTGAACTGTGGGGGCCATCACTACATATATTGAAACAATATGAGAAGCTTAATCACTGTAGGTTGCTCTAAACTTGATAGAGATTTTAGAGAAAATGAAGGCTTATTTACACTAGAGCTTCTGAGGGAAAACTTCAAGTGAATTAAACTGGGGTCTACCCAGCATTCATTGGTGGGTTTATATACTGTTCTACAGTTTGTACATGTGTGTACCTAATCTATAAATATAATCCCTCTTTAGGATAAATGAAGCATAGCCATGCTACACACACATATTGTGGCAGAATGGAAGATGGAAATGAATGTAGGAAAAGGAAATTGTGCATGAGGTTGCTGCATAGATGACTGGGAATTAAGGTCATGGAAGAATGATATCCTTAGACTGTGTGAGTAAAATAAGTATGAAAATAAATAATCCAATCAATTCACAAAAACTGAGCATGCAAAGCCTTGTGGTGTTGGAGGCAAGTGACTAGAGTTGGGTTACAAACCTGGGTGAGCAGTTTAAAGACATGCTGAGTCATGTGATTGTTGAAAATAAAAAATATACCTGTAGCATATGTATTTAAATAGAGAGAATATCTATGATGTTCTTGAGATTACCATGAGATGGCAGAGCCTCATAATGAAAGCATATGCATAGCTGTGTGGGCTATATGAAATGGAAGTGTGATATAATAAATAGTACTGGAAGAATGACATGCATACCACACACATATATATGAGAACAAATATTATCCTCTAAACATATATATATCCTTTATGTAATGAATTATACCACCCAATTCCCTTTCTTGATCAAGATCACCAGACTTACAATATACATATAGATTTTGTGGTGCCACACATCTGAAGATAGTACTCAGGTACAGTTAGGCAACTGTATGGGTACCTGTGGGTATATGGCATGGGTATGGGTGGGATGTGTCATTTCATATTTCTAATCATAGTATTACATAGCCTCAAAGCCTCTTCATCCCACTAGCCACCACTTCTATTGACATCAAATGATTGTTTAGTTGAGGTTGGCTAATTATACCTCATATACAATCCCACCTATCAAGTCAATTTACTTGAGCATTGATGTGTTTAGGTCAGTGGAGTCTACTCAAGCTTATCAAGGATGAAGATGTGCTTGCCATCAGTGTTCTTACAGATGTCAAAGGTGTTGAGGAAGCATAAAGGGTGGGATAGTATAGTAGTCCCACCATCCATGTAGCTGTACATACATGTTTGTTGTGCCAGTGTACTATAGTGACTTGAACCCATGGGTTTTTTATACCCATGATATACCCCCACTAACCCATGACATATACCCATACTCATGTTGTGGGCTGGGTATATTGGTGGGTATGGGTATGGGTACAGGCTCAGATACCATGGGGTATATCCATGCAGTTGCCTAGGTACAGTGACTTTCAAAATTGAGCCAATTCTTTGAGATTTTTGAGTATTTGATGAATAACATGAGAATAGAAACATATAGAGCCAAAGTGTGGGTGGGTGGCTAAATTTATCTACTCTTGGCAATGTTTCAAAAAATATTTATATGATTTGAACTTGTATCCATGAAGATACTGTATACATTTGTAAACTGAAAGTGCAAAAACACTACATTTTTGAGAGTTTTGGGATATCCAATTTGGAATAGATCAGGATCCTTATGTTTTGGACCTATTACCATGGTTTTGTATCACCTGAGTATGCCTTGGCCAGGATAACAGCTACTTCACTACCAAGATTGCACTTGTGATGCTTGCAGATAGTAGGATTGCAATATCAGCTAGTACAGTGTGCTATGGACATTCTGAGTTCAGGAGTACATGTCCTCACTGGTCCATTGCACTCTACATGCTATCTAATGGCTCATTCCCAGCTGCAGTCTGCCACAACAGTGTGATCACATACATGACTTCTTGGTATGGCACTCTCTATAGGGCTGTTTGAACAGGCAGTTCATTGTAAGTACCATTGCTGTAATCACTGAGGGCTGCATGGATTGCAGCACCAGTGAGCCCAAAGACTTAGTTGAATATACTGTTGTCAATGAGCCTGAAAAGCTCATCAGGGCTGAGAAAAAGGACATTTATCATAATGTCTGTGAATAGATGAAAATCAAATAGGTGTTTGGTGAAAGTGTAGGGATCATGTTTGGTGGGAGCCTAGTCAAACAAATGAGTATATTATACTATTGAAAGAACAATGACTTACAGGTTGGAATGAAACAACCCAAAACCTAGGGGGCGTAGTAGCCCCTGAGTCGTTAATGGATGCCTAGCTAGATCCTATATCGAGTATCCACCGTCTAGGTAGATAGATAAGACTTTGTGAGTCGAGGGCGGAATATGCCCGAGTGTTCGCCTGAAGCTTTGGGGAAGACTTCAAGGTGAACTAGACTGGAGGACGTCCAGTGTAGTCGCCTTGCTTTATATACATCTACTCTATGTACACCCGTGTACTGTAGATCTAATAGATATACTAATA
>JBBPLR010000959.1:0-11249 GCA_038089915.1 Sutorius australiensis
TTTAAGGCCCACATCTAGTAAGTACAACATGCTTTTACCTTTGGATGACTCGTTAATCATGACGTTAGTAACAAGACCTCGTTGAACTATGTCTCATTGGCGTTTGAAGACCCCAAGGATGAAGGATCGTCTACAAAGAGGGACGTGGAGTCTCCCCACAAGGACGTCGAAGAAATCAAGGACAATGATCAGGACGAACAGGAGAACCACGCGCGCGTTCGCAAGGCATTCATTTCTGCGCTACGTAAGTGCCAGCACACCGTGCTTGCTTGATTAGCATTGACAAAATACAGTTAAAGTGGGATGCAAGTGGGCAGCAGGCAAACTATTCCCCTGGAAAGGTCTACCTGTGAGGCTTGCAAAGAGCGGTGTCGTTTGCCAGAACTACCCTGACAATGTACCTTTCCCTGGAGAAGAGCGCCAATCACGGTCAAAGGGAGGCTCGAAGGGAATTTCGGATCTCACGCTTGCAGAATGCTCGACCCTTATTAGTGCGCTTGCAGACACTTCCAAAGAAGGGCTACATTTTAAACTCGCTCTGCCTGATACGAAAGGTATGTGATGTGGTGGACGCCACAGATGGCTGACTGATTACTTTGATAGGTACTCTCCAGCATTCCCGGGCCCCTGTAATTTATGGTGCCGCCCCTGCGCCTGATTCTATGCACTTGCATGCAAAACGGATGTTTGCCAACCTGACCATCGATCGCAAAGGTGCCGCCCGCAAGAAAGGTGTCGCAATGACTCGCATCAAAAAGAAAAAGGAAAAGGAGCAGCGTGCTAGAGATGTCATCAGTATTGGCGATTCAAGCGACATCGCCATTCCAAGTTCCAAGAAGAACATACCGCCTGCTGGAGATTTTGTCGATCTGACTGAGAGTGTGGATATGAGGGAAGGGCGTTGCAAACAGATGGAGGTCTTGATCAAACGCCCGGTTAGGAAGGCTACAAAGTGAAAGTTGGCGAGCGAAGAAGAGGAGCGGGAGGATCTAAGTTCCCCATCAGGATCAGACTATCAGCCCGAAGACACCATGGACTCAGGCCAGGATGTGGAGAGTGTTAATGGTGAAGGCTCAGAGGTTGCGAAGGAGCAAGACGTCACCTCTCGTGAACGTCTGAAACAGGCATTTGTATGAGACGAGTGGCTCAGAGACGTAGGCGTAGAGTGCCTGTTACTGGGTTTACACCGTTGTGCGGACCAGTCAGTTCTAACTGCGACGTTTGCAGGTGAAAGGATAGAATAAAGGAACTGAGGGACGTAAGGTCCAACAGTGACACTACTTATACTGTACATGTGCTGTGCTAGGGTTACGGGTACAGCTAAATATGGAGGAGGCATGTAGTATGCACGGCGGTGGCAGAATGGAAGAGTGGAGCGGATATGAGGAGTGGAGTGGGAAGGGAATGGAAGTGTAAGGAATGGAAGAGGATCTAGATATGAGATTAGATCTGTACGATGAGATCGATGAGATCCTGGTCTAGATTGGATTGGGATCGAGATTAGATCAAATCGGGGAAAAAAGAAGAAGTCCCGTTCGTCCTCGTAACAACGTCAAAGGAAGGTAGATGCCTCCTCGTGTCTATCCAAGAGGCAGCTTGTCTCAAAAGAAAAGCGTAAGGCTTCTGACTTTCAACGCCCTCCTTGGAAGCGTGCGTGCGCGAATTCGAGAAGTCGGTTTCATCCTTCGGACGAGTCAGAATCCAATGCAGGGCCCTCAAGAATCATCACTTCACGGGCGAGCGCGGTTATGCAATCCGCTGCTGTCATCTCTCCCAGCATTTCCGTGGTGTCACTAGATTGTAAGGCTGCCGATGTGACCATAGTAGGCCAGGGCGATGCGGTCAGCATGGCTTCTATAGAGGACCCCCCTGCGAAAGCTATCGAGTCGATTCCTGCCGCCCTTATAACCTGCAAAGACCCGCCGCTGAATGCTCCCCCTATTCCCTCTATGCCAGTGGCCGATCCTTTGCCTCTCGTGACGGATGCTGCCTGCGATTCGCCACTCGGTGGAGTCGTATCTCCTGCAGTCCCTTCCATTCCCTCCATAGCCAATCATTTACCACCTGCCATGACCCTACCTGAATGACCCCATCCCAAGCCACACCTGGTTACAAAGTCAAGTCCGCCCCATGACACGATTGAAGACAGTGAGGACCCGTTTAGTTTGCGCAAGAGAAGGCAGAACATGGCAATGGCCACACCAATGGATATCATCAACTCCAAGGCCTCGCAGCTTCAGGCAGCTGAAGAAGGGCGTGCTGGTGGCAAGCTCACACAATCAGGAGATCTAGAAGTGTCTGCTGTCGCTCCTATTGCAATTCCTACCTACGTCGCTCCCGCACCCAGCTTTGTCACCCCCGCTCTATTTGCTGCTGGCGTTCCTAGGGCTGCTCCTACTCCCTCCTCCTTTGACGCTGAAGAGAATACTGTTCCCTGTCTCCTGCCTAAGAACGACACCTGTGCACCAGCTCACGAAGGGCGCGGTCCCACTCGCACCTCTGCAAATGAAGGTGTGCCCGCTCAATTCGGTGATCACATGCCAATCATGGGCGGAGGCCCGTGGTACCCTCCTCCCCTGCATACTTATCACGGTAGCTATCCTCCTTTTCCAGGACCGTACACCCAGTGGCCACCTTACGCCGAGTTGGACCATGCGCATGCACAAGCTTCGATACCCCCTCCTGTCCATGCAATGGGCAGATACCCTGCGAATATGCCTCCATTCAGTGTCGGCAACTATTACTACCATGGACAGCCTGCATTTATGGGTGCGCAGCCAAGGCACAATTCCATCATGGATGGGAGAGCCCACCCTGGCATGCCAGGCCCGGATGCATTGCCAGAATCTGTGCTCAGGCGTGATGCAAACGAGATCGACTGAGTAAACGGCGCATTTGTAGTACTTAACACAATCACCCTTGACATCGCTGTATGAATGGTTCAGGATTGAAGACGGCACTTTCCACCAACTGTGTGACCAAAGTTAGCAGGAAACTGCTTTACGGTTTTGATCACATGACTGACGTGTCTTGCGAGACTCCAAACTCTGGCCATATCAACAACGTATTTCTTCAATGCCACCCACAAAGGTTGTGAATTTGACGTGAAGAACGACACAGATCCACAACTAGGAATAACAACACCTCTCGACACATAGGTTTCCTTTCTTTATGATGCCTTTCACTCATTCCACTGGACATGCACCATGCACGCCTCTCCGTGCTGTTGTGCCTTCTCTACCTACGCAACACGCTCGATCCAGCCGTGCAGTTGCTGCATGTTCTATGGTTGCTCGTTCCGCTGTATGCACTCTCGTGGAAGAGATGGACGAGGGCGATGCAGTGCATGCCCAGGTGGACCCGTTCTGGGTGTTCGAGGCACTCGTGAGGAGATTGCGGAGATGGAGGATGGAGGGAAGGTATGGATGCGGAGGTTGAGGGAGCGGATCAGGTAGGCGGATGGGGAGCTGGCTGCGAATCTTGTGCGTCATTGCGCTCATCTCGTTGTTGGACTCGTTGAAAATGCCATTCCCGTGACAGCGTGCTACTGGGCTTGATCCCGTCCCGCCGCACCACCCATAGTAAGTGAATCTTTTAACGCGCACTGCGTGTGGGGACTTTGTTCGCATTCACATTTTTGACAGTCGCTGGCCCACGCCATTGTTGACGCAGACGCTTCCCTTATCGTCAGTATTTCCTGTTTGAGACGTCATCTTGGCGCATCTGATGCGCATGCGCAACATCAATCCCAAGCTCGAATATCTCGTCGACATATCCACCGGACTGCTCGCTCGGCTCTCAGTCTTCGGCCACTAGACGAGGTGCGGCCATGCCATCATCAACTTTTCTACAGCTATTACCAGATCCAGCTCAATATCCCCGCCAGGCTCTCCTCACCGTCTGCCAGCATCTCCTTCAAAATCTCCCGTGCATCCCACGCAGGACAGGAAATCCCCCCCCGCTCATTCCTTGCGCTCTCCTTGGCCCTGAGCGCCATGCTACGCAACACGCCAAGCATGGCGAATAGCATCTCCTCTGGTCAAACACACCCATCCGCATCCTCGGGTCGGTGGATCTGGGTGTATGTCATCCTCCACCTCATGGCACATGGTGATTCATGGGGCGTCAATGGCATTATAGTGGTGCCCTACGTTGCCGTGAGTGTTCTTGCGTAGTCAGGTTTTCGCAGAAGTTGATCCGCTTTCCTTGTTTCGATGGTGTATGATATGAACGTGCCACCAGAATGCTTCTTCTCCGCCTGCACATCCGCGTTTGACGCTTTTTTCTGCGGGAGCGATCATTGCGGTGTTGTTTGGTGAAGTCATGATTTTCTGCGCTCGAGGTACGCGTCTACCCCCTCCCACTCGCTGGTTAGGTGTCTTACGGTTTACCTCTTTCAGACAACCCTTATCACGACCGTCTTGTTCTCAAGTCTTCAAGCGATCGATTCTTCGGGCTTTCCGTACTTCCCCCAGTCATCACTCTTGACCATGCAGATCCGAACACCAATGCGGACGCTGCTAGAGGAGCCGGAATAGACGAAGTTGGTGTCTTGATAGTAACTCGTCGAGTTGTATCAACACTTTACGGAAAACATGTCAGCTATCCACCACGCGTTGGTACAATGTATGACCATAACACTTTCTGAGTTGATGCGCTCGAACACCTCGGTGAGGTTACGAGTCGTATCTCACCGCCACGATGCTGATAACATCCCTATCTCGACCTCGACGATCTGACCATTGAAAGTGCCTACTTCAAATCCTTTGATGCCATGGTGCGGAGACAACTTGATCCTGTGTGGCACAAATCTCTTGACGTGCGTAAATCCAATAACGAATATATTCTTCATTGATCGCCTCTCAATATAGCTACCTTTATCCTATGACGCCCTCGCATTTCACGCCTACCTCGAGATGCCGGTAGCCTCAAACACAACCAGCGCAACAGGCGTCGTACGACAACACCAGTCTCCGTGGACGCTTATAGACACCGCCAACACCATCTTTCAAACTGCAAAATGACGATGTTACATGCTTTCGAAGACTAGTGCTGATCGTTCGTCAGGAGTGATCGACATTGCAGATGATGAAGACGCATGGGATGCTTTGGATGAGACACAGGGTTGTGGAAACCAACCATCAGCCAAATCCTCCAAGCCATGGATCTCTGATGGCATGGACCCCGTTCTCGAGGAACTCCTGAAATGGAATTTACTCATGGATATACTGCATGAGACTGAGGAAGAGATCATGAGGCAAGAGTCCCTTTCATCATGTGAGCTGTTTGTGTATGACATGTCGAGATGATGACACAAGGCATTGCAGATGGTCGTGGCACAAATACCTTGCTGGTTATGGCGGCTTCCCCTCAATCTTCTGCGTTGGTCAGCAAGTTCCTGTCAAAGATGGATGTTGATGCCCCGAAGGGTTGGCAGGAGAGGAAGATGATGGAATCGAAGTTGCACC
Source organism: Sutorius australiensis (assembly GCA_038089915.1). Lineage (NCBI taxonomy): Eukaryota > Fungi > Basidiomycota > Agaricomycetes > Boletales > Boletaceae > Sutorius > Sutorius australiensis. The sequence goes on from JBBPLR010000959.1 coordinate 5,469, forward strand.
GCTACTTGTACTAGAAGGGCAGACTCACAAACCAGAAGAATGGCAAGATCGGGACAGAGGCCAGCTCCTCGGGCTTCTGGTTCTGGTTCTGGCTCCGGCTCTGCAGATGTGGGTGCGGCATTGCAGAAGAAGGGTAAGGAGAGGGCAGCAAGAAGCACAAATCGACGAAGAGTCCGTGGAGGTGCTCCATCGTCCACTACGCGGAATAAACCAATTGGGGGCTCCAGACCAGAAGAGGTAATTGTGCTGGATGACGATGAAGAGATTGCAACTTTGTAAGTCATCTCTCTTTGACAACAGCTACCTGGGTTCCAACACTCATGTTCGGCCAGCCTCGCAACGCAGACATCTGCAAATGATGCCAATGTTCCTGAAATGGACATGGAGCTCCTGGAAGCGATGCTTGCCAGCCAATGTGATGCCAACTTTGACATGCAATATGGCATACTTCCACCTCAACAGACCATGATCATACGTGCCTACTCTGACAACACAGACAACCAGGTCTTGGCGGAGATACAACCCAAGTTCATCGTGATGTTCGAACCCAGTCTTGAGTTCATGCGCCATATCAAGGTGTACCGTAACTCCAACCCTGGCCTGGGTGTGAGAGTCTACTTTACGGTGTACCAGCTGAGCTGCGAGGAGTACAAATATCTGGCAGGACTCAGACGCGAAAAGGAGTCCTTCAAACGGTTCATCAAAGAACGCAGGGCACATGAGTTTTGGTCATGGGTGGGTCATCCTTCTCACACCCATGTAGTCGATGTTGCTTCCGATTTACGAGGACAAAAGGCTTGGGGGTAAAGCTGGAGAACAGATCATTAAAAAAATCAGTTCACATCTGGCGGGTGGACGAAAGGAGCTGGGTACACAGGCGTCCCAGGTCTGTTGGCACTGTCTTGATGATTGTCTTGAGGCTGATGAGTGTTTGAGGTTATCGTCGACATGCACGGGTTCTGGTCAGCACTTCCGTCGTTGTTGCATGGGTTGGGTATCTTGGTCATTCCCACAACACTGACTGTTGGTGATTATATCCTTACACCGGATATCTGTGTCAAACGGAAGAGTATACCAGATCTTGTGTCGAGTTTTAATAGCGGATGGTTGTGAGTGATTATCGTGATGCATTTTCATATCTTCGCTGACCGATATCTACCCAAGATACACACAGTGTGAACTCATGTCTGTACACTACAAGCAGCCAGTCCTACTAATCGAGTTTGAGGAAAACAAAGCATTTTCGCTCGAGGTTAGTTCTCCCCTTCTGTTCCCACCCACATGAGTCAACCATCACACACAGGCAGTCTCAGAGACAGCCAAGGTATATGCTAAACAGTCGAAGGTCGTCTTCTCCCTACGCAACGACAGACATCTTCAGTGACCCCAAAGCGCACAATCCCAAACTTGACCTTCTCAGGCCATCGCTATCGGGGCTGAGGAGGATCCAGAGATGGGCACAGGGGTGAATGTGGCAGCAGAAGAGCTCTTGCAATGCATACTGGGCGTGACAGCAAAGAACATTAAGTATGAGCAAGGTGGGGAGTTTGCGCGAGCTGTGCGAGTTGGGAAGGGAGGAGGTGCAGGCAATACTGGGTGTTGAGCCAGGAAAACTAGGTTGGGAGTTCATGCATCGAGGGAACGGACTAGACGCATGCAAGTTGGCCCTTAACGTGATTACAATGTACCCGAGTGTTGTGACGAGCAGTAATGTTATAGTAAAAAAAAAGAAAATATACTATAGAGAGCCCTCAAAGTGCATGTGAGAACTGCCATGTGAGAACTGCTGCAGAGGTTTGCAAGAGGATGGGAGGAGGGTTCCTGTGGCACTGAATAGGACTCAGTTCCACTTCAGGACATGGCGGGGAATCCATCACAGATGGTACCCCTGTTTGGTCTATTCTGACTTGACAAGGAACCCTCCCTAATGGCCATGGGAACCTCTCAGAAGTGATGCCAAGGGTGCACAAGACATACCATTGTCATCCTTCTCTACCGAAACAACAGACTTGAACAGTAACAGACTACAGCCTCCACTTGTGCTCTGCCGCAATCCAGGGAGTTCAGATCGTCGACGTCATAATCGCGCTTGTGCCTTCAATATTGAAGGTCTATGGATTGATAAAGATGATCTTTACTTTGGCGCCCGTCAAGGTAGCAGTACGGTCACCGTCCACGAATGTGATTGGACCAAAGTCAGCAACCCCTGCAGCATGTGGATCATTGGCACAAGAGCCCACATTGCTGCGCATGTCCATAGATGGCACAAAAATGGGCATAGGGAAAACAAGGCCAAATGTCTCTGGGATGGCTGTGATGCAAGTGCGATGCTCAAAGAAACCCTCAGTCGCCACGTGGTGACTGTTCATCTCGGGGAAGGATTTTATTGCCAGGGATGTAGGCAGGAGTTCCTGCAAAAGGATGTGTATGATCAGCATGTTGTGAAAGAAGCAACGTGCAGAAATGCGGGTGTCACAATTGTATATATATATACGGCACCAAATGGAGGGTGATCAATGCACACAAGGCATTGCAGGAAGGAGGTCCAGTTCGATATGCTGGCCAATAGAGCTAGGCCCATTATTGTGACTCTTCATCTAGCTACCAGTCAAGGAGTGGAAAGCCAAAGGGAAAAACGCTTAGGCTGTGCAGTCCTCACCTGGATACTATGACGTGGTTCAGCGAGTGCTACATACAGTTTGACAACAGTTGCAATATTCCACCCATGCTGCTTGAAGCCTGCTTCTATGCATGGCACTGGCGAACAGCAGTCACCAGCACCTGTATGAACCAAAAGTTATTTGCATATCTATCCTTCGCTAGTAGCCTTTCCAGTCTCATGGACCTTAGATCAACCGTCCCACCAAGTATTGAAACTTCGAGGAATGGTCACGACCAGACATGGAACCAAACCCACGAGGCAACATTCATTGTTGCGTGATTGTGGATTACTCGCTTGGGGAATGCCTCAGAGCCTGTACGGGAACCACTACTTGAGAAGTAGCCAAGATTGTCTATGTTTGTCCTGCTCAGACCTACTTGGCTTCGTAGCTGGCTGAGAAGTCGGAGGCTGAACATTTAGCATGACAAATATAAAATATAACTTACTACTTGCAGCCTGACAAAGCTTTAAGTCTATCTTGGGCTCTAGATGTGTGCGAGTTTTCGCACCCATGTAGATCTGTTTTGAATGATAAGATAAACTTGAAATTTAGCCTTGAAATGTACTAGTGCAATAATTTTAAATATGTATGAACAAAAAGAATTTAGTCAAAACTTGAAATTATAGCACCCACTTAGTTTAGCTATGTACAAATATGGACAAATAACTTCAAGTTTAGGACATAGCTAAACTAAGTGGGTGACATAGCTATAATTTTGACTAAATTCTTTTTGTTCGTACATATTTAAAATTATTGCACTAGTACATTTCAAGGCTAAATTTCAAGTTTATCTTATCATTCAAAACAGATCTACATGGGTGCGAAAACTCGCACACATCTAGAGCCCAAGATAGACTTAAAGCTTTGTCAGGCTGCAAGTAGTAAGTTATATTTTATATTTGTCATGCTAAATGTTCAGCCTCCGACTTCTCGGCCAGCTACGAAGCCGAGCAGGTCTGAGCAGGACAAACATAGACAATCTCGGCTACTTCTCAAGTAGTGGTTCCCGTACAGGCTCTTAAGATTCACAACCCTGTAAATATCTCCAGGGTCAAACCTTATCACAAACCCCTTGACAGACAATCCATTTCCTGGCCTGGCTTGATATATGTCACTGATGAACATGATGAAATCTACAGAGTCAACTATGTTGTTGACTCACATCTCAGGTACAGGAAGCTTGAATACTTTATCCACTGGCATGGATACAACATCAAGGATCACATGTGAGAATCAAAGGAGAATCTTTCCAATTGCTAGGATTCAATTCATGAGTTCCACATCCTGAATCCTAACACTGTGTATAACCTCACCTGTCTTTGCTGAAGATCTATGGCTCTTCAATCCCTACCTTTGATTGTCTAGAGTTCAATCATTAAAGGGGGAATAGTATTACAGGAGTATATTTTTCATCCCTATTATATAAGCATTTGCAATGCTCAATGACGATGCTCAAGTCACTATGTTCCCATTCCTACAGCTATTGACCACTAAGCGCTCATCATTCCCTTAGATGCTCAACACACCCAAATTCTAAGTCCCTCTTTCCACAGTTCCTGTTTGGTCCTATGCACACTTTTATAGAGTTCAAACCCAGTCAAACAGAGTTTGTCTCATGGTTTACTTCTCTCTCATTTCCATGCTATGTATGGCTATGCAATGTTACACATTAATCTCCACTCATAGCCTCAAGGCTATGTACTTCCATTCTTCACAGCCTTATGGCTGTTCATACTTTCCTTCCATTCCACACAGCCCCAGAGGCTATGTTCCATTGATGCTTATATAGTAGTAGATTGTAGATATGACCACATCATGTACACTGAGCAACAAAAATGTTGTAATGTTTGATGTATATCTCATGAGGGATTGATGCTGGACCCATGATTCCAAGTATTCATAGATAGCCCTTATTAAGGGCTTTCAGAAAATACATACATTGCTTATGTAATTCTTTCTTGATAAGGCAGTATTCAACAATTAAGTAGGGTTACTCATTACAATGTTTTTGTTGCTGATATCTAAGGTATCACAATTAGTATGATTTATACCCTCCTTTGGCCTTGATGACCTCCTGAACTCTTCTAGGCATACGTTCAATCAAATCTTGACACTTCTCCATCTCAATCTTATACCACTCTACCACCACTCTCTTCCAAAGTTCATCAATACCTTTGGGATGTTCTGGATACTCAGCTGGTGAAACAACCCAAAATATAGAGGGCAGATATAGCCCCTAAGTCATAGATAATTAGATCCATGTAGCATGTGTATGACTTGGGCATATCTACCATCAAGGTAAAGTAGCAGTGTAGATGATAGGGGTCATCCTGATTAGGGTGAACCTGTGTAGATGAGAATGTATGAGTTGAGGGTCAGTTGAACAACAAGACCTGTAGGCTCACCTGAAGCTTTGGGGAAGACTTCAAGGTGAACTAGACTGGAGGACACCCAGCTAGTCGCCTTGCTTTATATGCCATCTACTCTATGTACACCTGTGTATGGTAGATCTAATAGATACAGTGACTTCCAAAATTGGGTCAATATTTTGAGATTTTGGAGTATCTGATGAATAGCATGAGAACAGGAACAAATAGAGCCAAAGTGTAAGTGGGTGGTGAATGTATCTACTCTTGGCTATATTTCAAAAAATATTTAAATAATTTGAATTGGTATCCATGGAGATATAGTCAATTCAATTTAGTGTGTCATTGACTCAATTGTGTAATTACCTGTCAGATTTGTCAAAGTTTGGCAGCTGTCACATATAATCCTTGATGGAAATGTGATAGATGGTTACCATAGTTACTGTATATTAGTAATCACTTTAGGAGACACTATATAAGCACTAGTTTCATCACATATGCCTTTCAAATACACTATGCATTCTATTCCCTCATCTCAGAAAGAAAATATCCTTTCTTTGGCCTCTAATGGCCATTCTACTTGTCATATTGCCTCCAAACTAGGTGTCAGCCAGTCCACTGTCTCTAGAATCCTCAGGGATCTCCTTCCCAACAGGCCTAAACCTCTTCCTGGCTGTCCTTCCAAGCTTTCAGCTACCTCTCAACATGCAATTATTACCCAAATCACTACAGGCAGAACTGCTAATGCTGTC
>JBBPLR010000960.1:0-11198 GCA_038089915.1 Sutorius australiensis
GGAGGAGTAGATCGACACCGCCGTGGCTTATCAAGTGATGAATGAGCTCCACGGCCTGCTCAAACGCGGCGACCTCCATTTCTGCTTCATCTAGACCCAATGTATCCCAGATATGATAGGCTTTTCCGATCAAGCGGATTGTGTAGGGTGTGAAAGACATGGTGCACCCATCGGCGCGATCAGACACTTTGGCCACCTCCCTCCCAGCAATCATGTTGACCACTGAGCTTTTGCCAGAACCTGCCTGGCCAAAGACGATGACGTTAAGAGAGTCGGTCATGAATGATCTGCGGGACGATCGGTTCACTTGGAGAGCCACAATTATCCGAGACATCGCGAATGGAACCCCACACTTACCACAAGGACGACGTGAAGTCCGGAGTAACAACAGAATATGACAAGGGAAGCAGGGTGTACAGTTTGTTTCAAATCGACGAAGTACAAGGAAAGAAATCTGTCGTCTTCGAGCGCGATGCTGAAGGGGTGAAGGGTCCACGCACGCTGTCGAAGAAACAACAGTTACATAATTACAGAATCATCGGGTTCGTGGCTCGTGCTCACAAGTCAGTTTTAGTAGATCGTGCTAGATCTAGTCTGGGTCCCTCTATTCTATGACTACTGGAAGGTCAACGTTTAGGATCCTGATAGTCATGTAGTCCGGACAGCTGTGCTGCAAGAAAACGCGCTGCATCATACTCGGCTTTAACGGGCAGACAACCCCCCGAGACCTTAAAGGTCGATAGTACGAACGGAAAGAGATATGTACGTGTACAGTAATTACAGCTTATCAACGAGTAATGACGATGTGCCACAGGCTGTCACATTTCTGAATATAACGGCATGGAGGGAGGTTGGAGATGATAATCATGCGAGATGTAGCACATACTCCAAAGGTGGGAGAACGAGTAGGGAACCTGGTGAGATACTGTCGAAATACTTCAAACGGGGTGGGGTAGCCGACGATAGGCACAATATTGCTAGAATCCAAAGAACCCCCTTCGCTTCTTGGAGCCATCACTTTGAAGAGACGAATATCAGTGCGGAACATTACGTTGGAGTAAAACAGAATTACTTGTTTTTCCCTTCTGCAAGGATATCCGCGACGTCGTGTGCGTCGCGGACGCCAAACCCACAACGTTTGCGCAGAAAGTCCTCCAAGTCACCCTTCTTTATTCCCTGCGAGCGACCCATGATTTCGGTCCAGCGCCGTACAACGCGTCGGAACCACTCATCAGCTGGCATGTTAAACCTTCCGTTCTCATCATGCTGACCCAGCATATGTTCAATAGCCATCTTGGACTCTTCCGACCTCGAATGTCCGGACAATCCAGTGACGCAAGCGTGCGTCGCAGCTACCATCTCGTGTTTCCTGAAGATCTCGGCGTTTTGGTCCCACCAGTCCTCCATTCGCGAATAACGTTCGAGGTGGGTAACGACAATTGCAATGGGGACTTTGCTATCGCACAACACCTCATGGAACAACCGATAGTTGCACCGTGTCGCACCAGTGATACGACCTGCGCGGTGGCAGAGAACAAGCAAATCGATCCCTCCCGAGCGTGTCAAATCCCGGATAAGGTGATGAGCCTGTTTGATGGCGGCAAGGTACCCTTTAGATCCCATGTCCGCGTCCGCTTCATCGAAACCGCGAGTATCCCAGATATTGTAGGACACACTATGCGCCGAGAACGAGTGAGGCTTGTAGGACAATGTGCATGCGTCAACATCTGGAGAGGTCTTGGCAACCTTAGTTCCAGCGATCAGGTTCACCAGTGAGCTCTTGCCAACGCCGGTTTCACCGAACAGAACGATGTTGAGAGACTTTGGCATAGTGTACGTCCTGCTATATCCGTCCGAACCTAAATGCCTGGATGCCAGGTTAGCTGCCTCTGAGACATTGAGTTGGACATCCTGACCAGCGGTTGTACTAAGCAATTGCTGTGTGAAGCGATGACTCGTTTCAAGACCTCGGAGTCCTTTTTACGGACAATGATAAGTAGCAGAGACTAAAGGGAGGAAAGTAGGAGGAGTGACGCTCGAGACTTGGCGAGAAGCGGGGGGATATACTGTGCGGGGTTTGCCTCACCATGAGGCATCCACACAACTTCGAAGCCGGTTACACAAGTCGCCGATTACCCACACAGCGTCTATTTTTGCTGACAACCCCTCTGGTGGGACCTAGACCGGCTAAGTTAGGTACATCGGCTATTTGGAGTGCCAGTCACACCAATGAGACTAGAACGATGGTGCACTACCCATGGTGCAAATTCTAAGAGAGCTGCTCGTTTTCGAATGTGGCGTCGAATTATTGCGGAAAAAATGTGTGAACGGTTGGACAAAATTTTGCCGAATTTTCGAGGACATGTGTCGTCCGGAGTCTGCCGGGCGGCTGAAACTCTGCGCCCTAGGGCATAGTCAGTCACATGGAAACAAAGCGTCAATCACTTGAGTATGGACCTCAGGTGGACATGTGGTGCTGGAAATTAAATGTTGCAACCTGATTCATAATCGATGTCTCGGCGTTGGAATTATGCCAGGGTTCTCTGAAGCACCAAATAAATTAAAGGGTCTATTACGGCCCGTGAATGGGAGTGACCGAGAGGGCGTAAATGAACAACGCGCCTCATCATCGAAACCGATCGAGACCCTGTAGGAAAAGTCTGAGCAGTAGGTCGAGCGCCATTGGAGCACCTCCGAGAACGACGATGCAGCCTGCTCTCAGGAATCAAGTGGTACATCATTAGACCACACCAATGTCATTTGCGCACCCCGGCAGAGTTTGAGTGGTAGTCACCAGGGCGTAAGCCCCACTGGCATGCCGTGGCAGTGCCACGTGTACGATAACACACGTACCTCACTGCACACCATGGATAAGTAGTCGTTCCTGTATGTCGTCGTCCCCATATAGAACACGGCCCGGTTCTTTCGTGCTCGTCATTCTCAGTGTTTCCGCCATTGGCCACAGTCGGTTTCCACAGGGTATGGCTGTGGGACATACAAACTTATGACCGTCAACCTCGATCCAATCACTGGCAAAGGAATATGCACTTCTGCAACGTATGTGCCACCCCCCCCCCCCCCAGTTGAGTCGCCGTGAACTAAGAGCATATCAAGATGGAAAGTAAAATGACTTTCCATCGGTTCTTGTGCACTTCCAACTCCAAGGTGTGAATCGAGACTCCATCCAGTTGGGAGTCACTGGCAGCCCATGGATAATTGGGGTGAAGAATCTACAATGTATGAGCAGTGAAAAGCGTGAAAGAGAAGCTGACATGGAGGAGTATGACCATCGAGACAAGTGCTGAGAAAGGGAAAACAGGAAATGGTAATGTTGATGGTTGCGCTGTTGCGCACGAGGCACGTATCAGACAAGGAAACCATGCATAGTCGACCACCACTAAACTAATATGATTACCAGGCTTGTGGTTGCGAAACGGTGGGACCCTCCCAGCCACTGCCAAGCCACCGACTACTGTATATCCACATACAGGGAATACTATATAAATCAATAACAATGCGGGTCCTAGTAGAACACTTCAAGATCGAGAATATGTAATGGTCATGTGAGAAAGACAGACATACCAGCACGGAGACTACAAGATATCTAGCGTTCGTATCATCTGTGCGAGGTGACGTGGTGAGACACCACCGACCAGTTGTACAATGATAGGGTGATCGGATGCAACGCGTTTGTATTCATTGTGTCCTATGGGATCGAGCAGTAGCGCGCCGAAAGGATGTCTGAGACGAGCGAAAAGCCGCAACGCCCTGGTAAGTTTGTTGTCCAAACGGGAGGCGGTGTATGATGAAGAGAGAGAAAGCGCGTCAGGATCACTGAACAATTCAGTATCATCATCCAGAATTAGGTCTTCGGAAGGAAAGGAAGGGTCAAGGAGACACTTGAGCCACGGATGCACAAGCACCATGCTATTCAAGTTGCGCAAGTCCTCTGTGGTCTTGATCTCGACATTTCCGAGTGCAGGTGTCATGGTGGAATAAACATTCCAGTGAGAGTCACCACCCAAAGCCACTGCACCCCTCAGTGGAAACATGATGCAAGATAAGGTCAAACGGCGACTGAAGAGGCGTGGGGATGAGAGAAGGACAACTTGATCGTATAGCGTCACAGCCGAGTCGAGATGTGCCGGAGACGCTCGTAGTTCCATGACCAGTGTCTTCATCTGGTCGTCACCAATTGGTGATGGAATATATGGTGATTCTCGCTCGTGATATACACCAATCTCCGCAGGAAGGCAGCTATTATAGTCGGATGGCTTCCCCGTCCAGGCCAGAATGGTGACATCACCTGACTGTGTCAAGACCTCTTGTAACAGGCGACCCAGGGCACGTTGGGGACCCTCTCCGTAATTGACAGAAATGGAGACATCAAATATGCCGAACAATGAGTAAGCGATATCTTCTTGCCTCGTGGCAATGCGCGTCGCTGCGAAACAAAGTTTCTGCCGTACGTTCTTCGACCCAGGTTGAAGAGAGAGTAAGACTTGTGCATCCACCCCAGTCGCGCGTGCCATCTCATCCATGATAACAGGCGATTCCTTGTGGTTATAAGTGCTTTCTTCAGGATGGTAAACCTTCCAGTCCTCGGTGTAGAATCGGATGACACGAGAAGCAAAGAACTCCTGCAATGTCCATGCACGAGTGTTCCATAGACTCCTGATGAGGGCACGCAGCTCCGAGTCGGATCGGACACCCTTGAGGTGAACGATTGTAAGGGTGGCATTACGATACCATTGAAACATGGACGTCAAGGATTCCTGAAGCGCCGGGCCATCCATTCTGTTGATACAGCACGTGTCGCACCATGCCCATCGCAATCCGGCTTCCCGCACCGTCATACAAAACATCACTAGCTTTGAGGTGGTAGATGACTCCGCTAGCTTCTGCACCGATTCTCGGTGGACCTCGTGGAACAGTGGTTCACCCCCTTCCCAGGTGTGGGAAAACGTGGCGTATCTGAAGTAATCTTGGACGGTAGGCATGATACGGGAGTTGTCATGCCCAGTCATGACGGATGCGACGAGCTCCTTGAATTTTGAGTTGGCTTCGAATTCATCCAGACGTTCCTGCTTATCATAAAGGCGACCAGTCTCCGTGTTAATCAGAACCAGGGGAGCGTCCCGCTGGGTCCGCTTGGTTGCACCGCGAATTCCCGCTATGGTCTGCGATGGGTCCACATAACGGTTACGCGACTCTGCGAGAGGCAGTCATCCCACGGTGCCCTCGTATGAATTGAATAGCACTTACCCTGAATAAGTGGATCTGGAGATTGTTCGAGCTTCAGCAGCATATCGCTATATGCACTGATTGCTTCTTCATAACGACCAGCGCCAAGTAGCGCTGCATGCCTTCTTTCGTATCCCCGTGGGGATGTCGGGTCGAGTTTGATCACCTGGCGTCACGTTGACCATTTGCTGCAGTAGAAAATCCAGAAACACATACCATATCAGCATCCGCCAGGGAATCACTCCATAATTCATCCCCAACTCGGGCTTTGCTTCGCTTCGTCAGAAGCTCCGTCGACAGGGGATCGAGAGCCAATGCTGTTGTGTACTTGTCGACAGCATCATTATACGAAGAAGAGTCCATAGCAACATCTCCGTGTTGCTCCAATGTCTTGAGGCACCGTGCTTTGAAGTCTGACTCTAACCGTCAGAGGGAACCGCGGGGAACGCAAGGTACTGGGTCTTACTACCAATCCACTTGGGCTTGTCATCAAGATTCGCGTCCTCGTCGATTGGGTCATCACTTCGCCCATCATCACCACTTTTGTCTTCCCCTAACTCGCTCTCCATCTGCTGGAAACACTGGATCGCCTCCAAAACACGACCACTCTTTTCGAGGACATCACAGATTACCCGGTATATGGGAAATCGTGGGAGAGTAAGCTAATTAGAACATGCTCAGCAGCCAGCTTCGGACTGTAAAGTTGACGTTACTTTGGCAGAAGCACTCAATACTTTATCGGCCGAGCTACGAATCAGCATCGTGCCCGCCCACTTCATCAACAAGTTGTCTGGGGCAGAGGGTCCGAGTAACAAGGCTCTGAAGTAGGTTTCGACCGCTTCATCCTGTTTCTCTGTGTTCAATGCCTCATCCCCAGTTGTTTCTAGCATTGATATACATCGACTTCTGAATTCTGTAGGCAGATCTTGAGTGCTTTGACCTGACGTGCAACACAGAGACTTACTGGTAATCCATTCTGTTATGATCGTGTCGGCCCTGACCTTGTTACTTATGCTCTTGGTGATATCGAGGAGAGTGAGTGCGGCATCCATTATGTGACCATCGGCGTATAGAGTTTCGCATCGATGTTTTTTCTCGTGGGCACGAAGGACCTCGGCAAGGCTGTCGGATTCACGCCGAGAGTCGGAGAGTTGTTTCTGGAGTTCTTCAACGGTTTCTTCGAGACGTGAAATTTTGGTGTCTATTGAATGTGGAGATAAATGACATGCGAGCCACGATGTTAAGATTCTAGGAAACACACCTGGACCCTCCTCCTGTGCACGAAGGGAATATTGATCAAAAAGCCCTCCGCCGGAACCATTACTTAAAGAGCGAACTAATCAGCCAGGGACTATGCAACGAGGAAAGTGGGCTTGCCTATCTCGAAGACTAGCAGCCACTTCTCGCGCGTCGCGGACGCCGAGCCCACAATATTTGCGTAGAAAGTCCTCCCAGCCATCCTTCTTTCTGCCCTGCCAGAGGACGCGTCGAAACCACTCAACAGGTGGCATGCTAAACCTTCCGTTCTCATCATGCTGACCCAACATATGTCCAATAGCCATCTTGGACTCTTCCGACTTCGAATGTCCAGACAATGCAGTGACGCAAGCGTACGTGGCAAATACCATCTCGTGTCTCCTGAAGATCTCGACGTTTTGGTCCCACCAGTCCTCCATTCGCGAATAACGTTCGAGGTAGGTAACGACAATTGCAATGGGGACTTTGCTACCGCACAAAGCCCCATAGAACAACCGATAGTTGCGCCGTGTCGCACCAGTGATACGACCTGCGCGGTGGCAGAGAACAAGCAAATCGATCCCTCCCGAGTGTGTCAAACCCTGGATAAGGTGATGAGCCTGTTTGATGGCGGAAAGGTACCCTTTAGATCCCATGTCCGCGTCCGCTTCATCGACACCCCAAGTATCCCAGATATTGTAGGACACACCATGCGCCGAGAACGAGTGAGGCTTGTCGGACACTGTACATGCGTCACCATCCGGAGAGGTCCTGACAACCTCCGCTCCAGCGATCAGGTTTACGAGTGAGCTCTTGCCAACGCCGGGTTGACCGAACAGAATGATGTTGAGAGACTTTGGCATAGTGTACGTCCTGCGGTATCCGTCCGAACCTAAATGCCTGGATGTCAGGTTAACTACCTCTGCGACATTGAATTGGACATCCTGACCAGCGATTGTACTAAGCAATTGCTGTGTGAAGGGATGACTCGTTTCAAGACCTCGGAGTCCTTTTTACAGACAATGATAAGTAGCAGAGACCAAAGGGAGGAAAGTAGGAGGAGTGACGCTCGAGACTTGGCGCGAAGCGGGGATATACTGTGCGGGGTTTGCCTCACAAGCATCCACACAACTTCGACGCGGATTACACAAGTCGCCGATTACCCGCACAGCGTCTATTTTTGCTGACAACCCCTCTGGTGGGACCTAGATCGGCTAGGTTAGGTACATCGGCTATTTGGAGTGCCAGTCATACCAATGAGATTAGTACGATGGTGCACTACTCATGGTGCAAATTCTAGGAGAGCTGCTCGTTTTCGAATGTGGCGTCGATTTGTTGCGGAAAAAATGTGTGAACGGTTGGACAAAAATTTCGAGGACGCATGTCGTCCGGAGTCCGCCGAGCGGTTGAAACCCTGCGCCCTAGGACATAGTCAGTCACATGGAAACAAAGCGTCAATCACTGAGTATGGACCTTAGGTGGACATGTGGCGTTGGAAACGGCCGGTGAATGGGAGTGACCGAGAGGGCGAAAACGACAATGCACCGCACCGTCGAAATCGATAGATAGCCTATCGGTCCGAGCAGTGGGCCAAGCACAAATGAAGCCGGAGATGAGTCTTGAAGAGACTTCGAGTGGTCAGCATTGTGCAGTAAAGGCCAAACCAGTAAAAGAGTGGTATCCCTGCGGTGTGTTGCGATTCATGTGTCGCACTGAGCACACCTGTATTTCTTCCCAAACTGTTGGACATCCTGCCGGAGCCTTGACAAGGGAACGCGTCTGGCACAAGGATGCAAAATGAGGCCCATCTATTGCATCACTGCTGTCGCTAGTTGGTGCTCACCTCAGACCGGCAACCCAAAGGCACCGAATAATTTCACCTCTGCCTCACTAAATTGTGTACATAGTGGATGGTGTAGTTTTTGTGGTACGCTGTTCTTCGTATGTAGATACAAGCCAGATCATAATATCGTCATGTAGGTAGTATGGTACAACTACAAGATAGGTACTACATTCTGCACGCCAACCGTGAATCACCTGCTCATCTGTAATACTTGTTATCTGCGATTTAGTCGGGGACATGGTATATAAAGTGGGATATTACGACAACAATCGAGCGTTATGGGCGAGCATCACGGTATGCACCTTGCCTTCCAGGTTACCCTTGCACTTCATGGCCACCACAGAGTCCGTTCGCTCCTTCCGCCAATTCTCAGAACCATGCCTTCTCAACAGCAGGCAGAAGTAGCTGGAATTCGCGCTCACACTTCCGCGACCAGTGGTGATCTCGTGGAAGTTAACGACACCGAGCGCATAATCTGGACCCCGCTTAGCCGCACGAAGCCGAGCAGGTGTGGGTTCCATGGAAGGTGTGGTGAGCGGTACCGCTATCTGCGATCTAGCTGGAAGGAAATAAGTGTCTACGGGGCTGAAGGGGAAAGCATTGTCGATGTGGATAACAAGCACGTTGACCTCTAGCCCGGTTTTCATCACTTTGTAAGAGGGATCTCCGCCACGAACTTCTGAAGAGTCGTCGAATCCACGGAGTTGCAACATGCTCGCCCTTGTGGAATCAAGTTGGTAACATGATGGTGATCTCGGGAGGGCAAGGGAGTATGGAGAATGAGCTCCGCACCATGCGAAGAAGCTTGGATCGAAACACCTCTGTGCGATTACTTCCATCAGTCTGTGAAACGCCCAAGCGCCTTCACCATATGAGATAGGCATGGTGATGTCGAATATGCCGATCAGAGAGTACGCGATATCTTCGATTCTCGTCGTCTCCCGTGGCGCCATCCACGTCATCTTCTCCGAAACCCTGTCACAGGAAGGGCGGAACGAGCGGATATCAACGTCAGGTATCCCAGTAATCTCTTCGATCGCCTTTCTAATAGTTTCGTCATCTTTGTCGTTGAGTAGTTGACGGCCGGCATTAATGGGCCTCCAATCATTGTTGTACAGCCTGATCTTCGTCGGCGCTAGCAGCTCCTGCAAGGTCCAACCCCTCTTAAACCACGGATCATTCTTGAGGTCGTCCAGCAGTGATGATGCGCCCAAATAGACGACACAGATTTCCGATTCTTTGTACCACCGATACATGGACCGAACGGCCTCTTCCAACTCGGCACTGCTCTGTTTATTGATGCAGCAAGTGTCCGACCAAGCGTATGGACACTGGTAGTCTTTGGCGGCGATGCTACAGAAGCGCAGCAGCTTTTTGACGCCCTCTGTGGGCGGTCCCAAGTCTCCTAGGGATTCTTCCTCGCTCATTGGTAACTGTTGAAATACGGGTTCGTCGACGCCCCAGCGGTGAGACAGAATGGCATAGCGATTCTTGTGTTTATACTCTTCCATACGACCCTGCATGAATCGGCTTAGTGAGGCATCTGAACGACAAACCGATGATATGCTACCTGACACCATGCTTCCCGACCAGAGTCGGGAATCGCCCTGAGGTCCGCTTTCATCTGTTCCAGGATACCTTTCCAGATCTCATCGCGCGAAACGAGCTTTATATCACTGAGTTGGATATGATCGGGGGGAGCGTGGATACGGCCGAGATCGAGAAGGTAGGTAGGGAGACTATTATGAATGTAATTGTTACATTCGTTCAGAAGCGTTTGCCGAACCGCCTGGACGTCAGGCTCTGTTTGAGCCATGGTCGAGATGCTAGAGGAAGGTCGCGCTTGTTCAGGTCACAGTGGGGCGTCAGGGCATAATAAACCGTCAGGGCGCCATGTTCACGGGTCTGGGGCGTGCCTCGTGGTGTCGTACTTCGGGAGTGGCCGAGGCCCGAGCTAACCTTGGAGGTTGGGGTCAACCTCATGCTTGGGACTTCGACCCTGCGGCTATCGGCAGTGAGCGAGTACCGCCCACCTGTCATTGTCATGTCCCGAAGTTCCACTCCAGAGTGAGTTAACAGTATTTGTTGCGGCGCGTGTTTGTTCCCGAGTCGGTCAAGTGCCACTCCCGATTCGGTGTGTAGTACGTGAAGTCCAAACAGGTGCGGCGCAGCCACACACGACGACGGTGAACAGGAAAAATCAAGTCTACTCCTTTATTTCAGGGATATCACGCCAAGTGATTGTTCATGGTTGCATCCATATCTGTGGCCCAGCAGCCCCGCGAACGAAGAAGCCATTTGGATATGCTGGTACGGAGCTATCATAGGATTATTACGTCTGTGGGCGACCCAGGGATTAATTAGATGGTATCACGCGCTCTCGCAAGCATCGACGCCACGTTGTGCGCATCGTGGACACCAAGTCCACAACGCTCACGCAGAAACTTTTCCAAGTCATGTTTCTTCAACCCATGGAAACGACCACGAATATCGGTCCACCGCCGCAAAAACCCGCGAAACCACTCGTCATGCGGCATGGTATACCTCCCGTTCCCATCGTGCCGGCCCAGCATGTCCTCGATGGCCTGTCTGGACTCGCCAGACTTGGGATCCCCAGGTAATCCGGTGACGCACGCGTGCGTCGCGGTGATCATTCCGTGCCGCTTGAAGACCTCGGCGTTTTCGTTCCACCAATCTTCCATGCGAGATTGGCGTTCGAGAAAAGTGACAGCGAGCGCAATAGGGACCTTGCCCTCGCAGAGGACCTCGTAAAACAGCTTGTAGTTGCTCCGCGCGGCGGGGCTGATACGACCCGCGCGGTGACAAAGCACGAGAAGGTCGACGCCCCCAGCGGCTGTCAAATCTCGGATGAGCT